>VOQK01015572.1:2995-17333 GCA_015052645.1 Benitochromis conjunctus
TTCAGTCATAGCTCATTTTCAGGCAGTCCGTGAAGTACAAGATATATTTTGCCATCCGGTCACCGACGTGTGTTTTTGTTTGAAAAAGGGGAGCAATTCACAATCAAATGTGTGTCATATAATGAATATTTTGTGAAGTAAATTGTAAAATTTGAACCCTACAGAAACCAGCTGCTGCAGGAGATGTCAGTCTGACTCAGGTACTTGCTGTATATTAAAGTGGTGCACAGAAACTCATTGGCTCAGTCCAAACAAACATGCTCATTACAGTCTTACGTCATGTCGTAGCTGCTGTTGTGTTGTCTGTCCGAGTTTTACGGTATGAAGCATGTCGCACATGTATAGCCATCTTGCTTGTGTCACAGTTCATCTTTATGTTCTCGGCTTTTTATCCAATCCATAATCAGCTGTTCTTAAAGTCATTGTACCTTTCCGTACCCACTTTTGTAAACAAGTTAGCAAGACTTGGGTGTACTGAGTATACCGCCGACTTTATCGATTGGAAATTTTATATATATATAAATATAAGTAAAATGGATATGAGTAGGGGACATGTGAAAATAATAATATAAAATACACTTTGTGAAATAGACTTTGTGCTGTATAGAATAGGATAGATTTAAAAAAGACAATAAAATTGTTGCAGGAATCCAGTTTAAAAGTCCACAGTATCAGTAAATGGTACAATACTGGTCTTGAACTACCTTTCTTTTCTTTATATTTTGCGTCCAATGAGCCAGGCATTCTTGTAAGTGATTTTAAAAGGTTTTTTAAAATAGTTTTACAGGCTTTCTGAAGGTCTTTTGATTTTTTTATCTGGACTTTTTATTGTCCTGTCATTCATTTTCAGTCCAGTCGTCGTACCTGACTATTTTCAAAGGAATGTTTTTTTGTTTGGTGAAGTTCACCATTGACCTAATTGTTCAAACATGAAAAAACACCTAACTCAACAATTGTTGTGTCTAAAAATAACAGTCAACTTAGAAAAAAAATCAGAACAATTGTAAACTGTATTTTAAGCACTTTCTCACTATCAGCCTGTCACAGAACATGTAATATGCTGCCATTTCTTTAGTTGAATGTAAAGAAAAACTCCAAAGGTAAAACAGTTTGATAGACATAAAGAAGTATTTTGGCACCAACAAGCTGATTTCTAAAGAGTTGTTACCCAAAAATTGACATGGAGTGCGGTGCATCCTTAAAAAAATTGAGGAAACTGGACAAATACAGGGCAAAGGAAGAAGTGGCAGGGCTACAAAACTACAGCAGGTGAACAGTATCTGAAAGTCAGGTCCTTAAGAAATAGAAAAAAATCCAGCAAAGACCAGACATGGGAACTGAGAGATGCATCTGGCATTTCATTTGATCCATTAACAGTTCACCAAAATCTCATCAGAAATAGTCTTTGTGGGAGGGTAGCTACCAAGAGGCCAAATTATACACAAGAACTAGGCTGAAAATCGGTGGCAACAGGTTTTATGTAATGATCCAGAGTTAAAAATGTTTGGTTCAAATTATCCTCAGTATGTACCGAGGAGGTCTGAGGAGAGGTAAAACAGTGAGTGCCCATATGTAAAGCATGGTAGAGGCTCTGTCATGTTTGGGGCTGCATTTCAGTCAGTGGTTTTGGAGATTTTTGTCAAAACTGATGCAGAAAAGTAGCATCAGATTTGGACCTACTGTAAAATATCATATAGAAAGTTTCTGATTGGCTTCATTTTTCAGCGTCGCTATGATCCCACACATAACTATTAATGGGGGCAGAGATAGCCCCATGATCGGAAGGTCGGGGGTTAGAATCCATTGAATGGCTACTGAGGTACTTAGGTACCCCTAAGCAATGAGTGACTCTGAGTGAATGGGTGGCACAGGACTAATTTCCTACGGGATTAATAAAATGTATGTTACATTAAAAATGAAAAATGAAATAGGCAGCTGGGTAGCGCAGTTATAAGACTGCACACCTTAGGAGCAGGAGTCACGGCAGTATCCAGTAAGGGTCCTGGCTGGACCCCCCCATGCTGAGATGGCGCAGCCATGTCTGCAGCCTGTCCACTTGGACAAAAAGCTTATGCTTGTATCAATAAATCACAGCACCAATTTCGCATTTTCCTAGCAAAATATAAAGAAATAAGGGGTGGCTCAAGACTTTTATACTGTATAATATTTTTTAAAAATCATCAAAGACTTAGAAGCATTCAGTGTCAGAATAATGTCAGCCTGGATCAGGTTTGAGATTCATTGTTTCCATTTGGCTTGAACGTTTATCAGGAGGGGGCTTTTTATTCAAATCCTGATCTGTTGCACATATGGAAGTCTCTAATGAGCCTAGAGGGGTGCCAAGACCAGACCCAGGTTCCTCTAGTGTCAGCTTCTACTGTATTTATAAAGAAGCTTTGACCCCATGCCTACTGTGAAAAGGTCACAGGTGAATCAGCCACCAGCGAATGCAGTCGTGACACTGCCGGCCATGCCCAGCACCCTGAGGTGGGCACAACTCCAGGCACATCTGCTCCGTTGCTAATTAGTATCATTGTAGACAAGGGCTTAAGGCTGGGCCTTTGTTAATAGCAGCCTGTTGCTTGGGGAAACAGTCTGGCTCCTGTAAGCTGCTTCTCTGCAGGTCTGCTCAACAACTCTGGTTGGAGAACTCTATAGTTAGAGCAGCACTCTTGGTATATTGGCCATTTTTGGTCAGTGAAATGCATTTCATCAAATAAAGATGATTTCCAATCCCTTGAAGGGTCCTACTTGTTTTTGTTTGTTTGCTTTCAAATTGTAATTACTTTAACTACAAGTAATATATACATATTTACTGTTTTGGAATAAATGCAGTTTTATTTTTCTTTCTTCTGCATATTTCCTTTGATTTCCACCAATTTCTGGATAGTTAGCATGTCTTGACACTCCAGTTTAGTTAATTTACTCACACAGCAAAATACAATAGAATAAAAGCTCAGCAACAACAAAAAAGAAGCTCAAGTCTGCATTGAGTTTGTCACATTGAACATTATAGCTGTGTTATAATCTAGTCCTGACTATCCTTTTCTAGCTAAAGCAGCCGTGCAATGCAAGTGTGACTTTGACAAAATGTACATTTTTACAGCACAAGATTACAAATAATTTCCAAAAACAGGAAAATATAGAAATCATAAAATAAAATGAGTTTTTCAAAATTGTTAGTTGTTACAGAACACACAGCAGTTTTTTCAAAAAGCTATGAAACTTGACCTAAGGCACTGTTGCCAGATCTTAACACCTACATTAAGACAGAAAGATGTAGGTTTGGCAGGAGTTTTGCTGCCAATCAGCTTAATGTATATTTTAACAGCCTAAAAACTGAAGCTGGGGAGATGTTTGGCTTTAATGCATAGAGAGCTAATCCTCAGCAGGGGGTGCAATGCTAGATTTCCACCTTCATGCTTAAAAGAGACACTGAATGGCGTGCCCTGTTTTAAATGGAAGAGATTTGTTGCATGTGCCAAAGGAGATTATCTTTTAAAACACTGCCCTGCTTAGGCAAGGGTTGGTTTCTGTGTTACCATGACCAAGAAATGACAGTCACACTGATGAGATCTGCATTAATCATCTGGAGATTGTGGCATATATTGTATCTTGTCCCAGTTGGCATCCAGTTAGTCCTAAATTATAATCCTATCTGAAAATCCTTATCTGAAATCTGAGAGCAGTGATTTTATTTTGAAGATAAATACATTTCCTGCATTTTCTATGTAGATATACATTTGCATGACAAAGAGGTTAGCTGGATATTTTTATTATAAACTTAAAAATTGTATTTTTTACTACAGCACCATTGGTGGGACATTAACGAACACAGGATGTTAAAACAGCTACCTCCTTGTCTTCCTGCCTCCGCATGGCCACATATGCTTGTGGCCTCAGTAAAACCTTTTTGGCAGGTGTCCAAGCCCCCCCCCCCTTCACTTCGCCGGATGGACATGGCACGACATTGTGGCCATGTGGCCAGCAGGAGGCTGTATTTAAGCCAGGGCAGCTCTGAAATGGGCC
Organism: Benitochromis conjunctus; assembly: GCA_015052645.1. Lineage (NCBI taxonomy): Eukaryota > Metazoa > Chordata > Actinopteri > Cichliformes > Cichlidae > Benitochromis > Benitochromis conjunctus. The sequence continues at coordinate 7,025 of VOQK01015572.1, forward strand.
ATAAAACCTAGCCAGCAAGTCTGGCTCCCCGTGAGGCAACGGGCCTAAGTACTCATTGACAAGACTCCAATATTACTGAGAGGGAGAGTGGCAGAGGAAATAATGTAAGAAGAAAAAAAGCAGCAGACAAAGATGAGGTACAGACAGGAGGCAGTTGTCTGGCCTACACAGACATGCTGTTTTATAACTGTTAGCACTATTACTTTCAATCCACAACAAAGCTGATCTTGCGTTGCTAACACTAACTTTCATTATATATATATTTTTTTGTCTTCAATGAAAGAGGCATAGCAGTCATGTGAAATCACTCCTTAACTTTGATGCCATATAGCAGCCATGATACCAACACGTGCCTACTTTACACATCATCCCCACTTCATCGGTTTTATGAAAACTCTCAAATATGTTGCGTAGCCACCCAACTTCAAAAATCTCAAACTAGTTTGACAGCCCCCGTTTTGAATTTGCTTCTAATGTCAACAGTTTAAGGGAGTGAAATGTGCACCATGTGTTTAAGGTGTTCCACCTGTGAGCTTCCACCTATTTATCCAGACGTGGATGAACGAGTAGCACTATTCTGGCCTGTCGTGGGGTGACAGGTCCGTAACCTGTTATACACTCGCCTTGCTGGTGAAAAAGCCTGCATGACGAACATGTCGCTTCCATTTCATTATCAAATTGGCATCAATGAATAATTCGTGGCATCTGTGTGAAGACAAAGAGAGACCTGATGCCTGCCAGGTTGGCATCCATGGCTCTTTGGTTACTGTGTGCATGTCAGGCAGAGCAGGAGATGATTTACGATGCAGCTTGTAGTTTACGCAGGAGAGCTCAGCGGTGACTGGGCCTTCATAAGCGACGCCATAGCAACTACTTATTCATGTCGTTTTCCATACATATGTTGAAGAAAATCCCAGTTTTACAGTTCTGGGAAACCTACATGAGGCACATAAGTGAGGGATTCTTTGGCTAAAACTAATGTGGTTGTTTTGCATGGCCTCTTAGGTGCTTTCAGTAACCAGGGATACCGGGGCTCCCTAGACTCTGTCTTATTTTAATTGACTTTGGCCTGCAGAAGGCTTGTGTCCATTCAATCCTTTCTGGGCAGAGACAGAGAGGAGGGAGGGTGGGCGGAATCGAATGTGAATAGAGCGCTCTCAGAAACCAAAGAGTGCAGCCCACTAGAGCTGCTCTTGTTAGTTTGCTCATGGTCTTTGTTCTCCTTTCATCCCTTCTGGCTAAACGTCTTCAAACAAGCCATTTAGGGGTCATGATTCTCTACGACAGGTTTACTGCGAAAATTGGACTTCACTCTTATGGCTAGTAAGGGAATAAGTGAGGAAGTACTGTCGATTATGTGACTCTGACGACGTGATGACAGGATATGTACTGTGCGCTTGTGGGGAAGTTAGTGACCAAACCATGTGGGACAATGCCAGGTGGGACTCCAGGGTTGACAAGGGAGCAGGTGTCTATTACATACAGAGCAAAGGGAGGGGGAGGCAGAGAACGGGTGCGGATGAGGATCATAGAAACTCTTGGCATCTGCGTTACCTGCTGCCTCCCTTGCAGTGCCCTGCCAATAATGGAAGGAAATAGGAGGGAGGTAGAAAATGAAAAGGACAAGGAGTAGAGAAAACTATTCTTGAGGCAGCAGCAAGTGTAGGGGTGACCTTTGTAATAGCAGCTATTTATGTGTTTAAGGATATATTCTCCCATGTAGCACATGGCCTTTATTCATTATGGTGCTCAAATGTTTTAAAAACAATTTCTGCTGTCTTAAAAACACTAATATGTCATTACACACTGTGTAATGACATATTACCGTGTTAATGTCTGTAGCATACATGAAGTCTGCATGGACGTTTTTGCCATCCAGTAACAGCTGCAAAAAAAAAGAAAAGATGTATTTGTTCTCTGGGGTTTTATTTGTTTGTTGTTGTTGTTTTTGCATTTATTCATCACGGTATTTGTTTTTGCATACTTTGACTTACTTTGTGATATGAGTGACAGTTGGTAAGTTGGTGCTGTCTGGTGGGCAGAAGCTTTGCATTGGATGAATGATATTGACACAGGAACATCTGCTGAGTTCATTTCCAGATTTTGGAAATTGATTGGTCTGTGTTGTATTTATCCCAACATAGATAAGTCCATGGAATGTTAGGCATGGACGTCACCACCGTGGTGGCTACAATAGGGCAGCTGTGCAAGTGGAAAGTTGGCGGTTCAATCTCTGAGTCCTTCAGTCCGCATGTCAATGTGTCCTTCAGCAAGATGTTGGACTCGAAATTGCATCTGATGCAATGTGCTGTATAAATGTGTGTGAGTGGGGAAAAATGGCTTGTGGTGTAAAAGCACTGCACATGGTGGATATGACCAGAAAAGTACTGTATAAAATCAAACGGTTTACTAAACTGAGATTAAAAGGTGGACTGGTAAATTGTCAGGTAATGCTGGCTAGCTTGGTTAGTAGCAAGCTAACTCACAGAATAGCTGGCTGTTGTTGGTTTGACTGTTTTAGAATATTTTGTTTAATTACCTTGTTATTGCAAAAATAAAGTAGACCTTAAAAATAAGTTAATGTCCCAAAAGCAAATAACTTTACATACAACCTTACAATGGAATTTTAATTGAGATCTCTCTAGCCTTGATAGTCACATGTTAAGGTACTGCATATTAGATACAGTGCAGTCACTTGGCCTACATAACAGTATATGGTAGTCACCGTTATTTTTTAACACATAACTATAAAACTGCCTTGTTGCCTACATTAAACTGATACATGAAACTCTTTGAAATAAGCAACATTTAAAGACTTTTTTAGCAGCACAAAAGAAATTCTATCAACCTCCATACAGATATCTTGAAAGATGAACATCTAAAGTTGACAAAAATGTTGATGTTGCAATCTGGGTTAACTGACCTTTTATTAAAAGCTCTTTGTTTTCAGGAGATCGCAGCAGAGACCAAATCAGAGTATTTAATCAGCACAGTTTATCTCTCTGCCTCGTGTCTGTATAGGCCATGGATGGTAGGTTGGGGGAGCATTAGGCTATCATTGGATAGAGCATTGAACAACTGTCAGGGATGCAGTCCATGTCATTTGTCATGTCTCCCTGGGGCTTTATGACAGCAAGTGAAGCTGGAAGCTGCAGACCCAATCACTGAACCACCCATCTAGTCCCAGCAGATGCGTTTACCACCCTTCGCCATGGTTGACCATCAGGCTGGGCAGCTGAGCACCAGAATATCAATACGGCTCAGACTCAGCCGGGCCCCTGGGACTATCTACAAGGCAAACAGGATAGCCATCTCTCCTTATGGAAGGCAGAGACTCATTGCCGCCAGGGAGACCAATGTAAACATGGCAGAAGGATGCTCTCTAGCACAAATTGCCAGTTTGATTCACTCCAGAATGGTCTTTGAGATTTGGAAGTGCAACACCTGAGACAATTATCTCCAGATTTGGCGCTTCTCGGAGAGGGAGACAGATGAGTCTATTGAAGGGCTGTCTGTGGGAGGAGTGGAGAGGAGAAACAGTAATCCTTTTGTGTTCCTCATCTGCACTGTCCTGAGCCGTGTTTGGGTGTAGGAAGAGTAGGAGGGAGCGACTGAAGAGAAACGAGTTGGCTGTTCCTCCTCCCGTCATCTGAAACCTGAAGTTTATCCTCTGAGTCAATGACAGGGCTTCTCCTTTAAACCGGTTGGTGCTTAGTGGAGGTGGTAATTTTGCACAGAGATAAGCCCTTTATCTAATGATGGGGTAGAATAATTCTTTAAGTGGCAACACTTGTGATTTCTTCTCTCTCTCTCTCTCTCTCTCTTTTTCCCCCCTGTTTCTCTCAGATAGCTGATGTATTGTCATCTTTCTGCTATGTTCCACACGGTTGTTGTTTATGTCCTGCGGCTGTTGATGTCGGCCTCGGCGTGAAACAGGGACTCTGTCTGCTTACCCAGACGGCCCCACAGTGGCACAGCTATGGGATAAATTGTGGAGACATGTTTATCAACATAGAAGAAGTGCAAGTTACCCCTTGTTGGAAGAGAATAATGGGACCTAATTGAGCTGTAACATGCTGGCTGGTCGCCAGGCCCTTGAATTGAAAACTCTCTCCATCAGAAGGGGGTCTGAGGAGAGGGAGGGTGCTGTTAAAAACACTGCAGGATGTTCTAACATAGATGTGAAACCCGTAAACCTGTTAGCCACACTTGGATCCGGTTTTTATCAAATTAAAAGTAACTCAGGAATCTGTGCCTTTACCTTTGAGCGTAATGCTTTTAGCAGAAAGTGCACCTGAGCGGCCTTTTCTGTCAAGTAAAGCACAGCCGTGGTAAAGTCAGATCAATTCTCTGGAGGAACAGCACAGCCTGTCTCCTGGCACCTGCCTTGCCAAGAACAGGAAGGGGGGGTGTGGGGAGGAGGAGGAGAGAAAAAGAGAAGGAGCGTGAGCGGGTGGGAAAGAGGAAAAACCCAGCTGCCTCTGTGCCTGAGCCCCGTGCTGCTTTTAAAGGAGTGGGAGGGAGAGGAGAGGAGAGGGAGAAGCAAGGAGACTGCTGGCACCATCTGTACATGTCTTTTGTATTCCAGCCCTCATCTTTACACAGAGTGAGGCTGGTGTGCTCAGTGTTCAAATGAAAGGATAGGAGGTGCCTTTTGGGGTGCAGTGCTCTGAGAGGAGAAGGTGTGTGTTTGTGTGTCGATGCAGAAACTCAGTTTTGTCCTCGGAAAATTCGCCACACTCAGAGGACATCTTGTGTCCTATTTATTTTACATGTGTGTGTGTGTGTGTGTGTGTGTTATTATAAGCTCGTGCTGTGTCTTTCCTTGTCTGAGTGTGCTGGTAAGCTTGTACGGTTTGCAAGCAGCCATGTGTGGTCAGATGTCTGGGTTGCCATGTTTGTGATGGGAGTCAAAAGCTTTTGTTTGTTCCTCCTTCCTCTCAGCCCCGTTAGACTCATGTCTCCTCTCTCACTGATTCATTCAACCTTCTGTTTTTTGTTTTGTTTTTTTTAATCTCGGTTGTTTCTCTCTTGTGTGTCTGCATCTGTGTGTGTGTAATATGTGGCAGCCCACCCTTGCATGTGGCAGCAGGGTGCATCTGCCTGCGAGGACAGCGCGCACTGTCTGCTGTCATATTGACGTGGCTTTTTTGCGCGAACCGCAGCTGAAATCACCAAGCGCTCTGATTCACCCACCCACCCATTCCTCCCGCTCCTTACTCAGCCTAGAAGTGCTGTGAATCATAAGAGGAGGTGGCTGCCCTGCTCTTTGATTGAATCCACATTCCCTTTCTCCTCAGACAGCCACAGAGAGAGGCTAGAAGGAGGCAGAGGAAGTGAGAGGGAGAGAAAAGGGAAAAGTGAGTCTTTTGTAGTTGGCACAGTACAAACACATGCACTGCAGATGAAAAGCATATGATTCGATCAAACGCACTCTGTGGTAGCTACCTAACCAAGTGGTAGGTAGGTGGGGAGAAGGGAAGGACTGGAATTCATTTGCAGGCCCAGAGTGAGCCCTAGTGGCCATGAGCTATAGTGACATGCAGGATTTAGGCTGATCCTTTATATTGCAGCTTAAAGGTACAGGCTTTGAGCTCTCAAAATATTCAGGTGTTTCTGAGAACAAACACAATCACGATTTGGGAATTTCTGTCCATGGGTAGACTTTTAAATCGAAATTAAACAAATAAAACAGGATAAAAATATTTTAAATAGCACAGCCTGTGCATGTGGGTCGCACATGGCTATTTATGCAATGACATTTAGGTGTGGTTTTGTGAGTATTAGTGTAAATATAAGCACAGTTGATTTAAATCAATGGTCCCAGTGTGCACCTGTGCGAGGTATGAATATAAGCTGTTTAGTGCATTTGCCCCAAACACTCCTGTTTTTCCTCACAGCACATGAAATATGTTTATTCACTAACTACAAGTCCCAGAAAATAAACCGCCCTAATTTTGAAATAAATCATTTAGTAAAATAAATAATTAAATAAATCATAACAACCTGTAAACATATCACTCTTGAGCAAACATTGTTTTTTCATATCATGAATGATAGGATGTCTTTGTGTTTAATGTTGTTGCACTGTTACATACTGTTTGCTTGTTCCATTTTGCAGGTACCTTGCACAGAATATAGCTCCACAGTTGTGCCATAGGGTACAATGCATATTTATTTTTGTGCACTTTTTTTTTTTCCAGTCAGGCCATTGCTTTTTGGATTTTTAACATGAACTTTTGCTCAGAAGTTTTTTGCTTTTCTTTGTTCTTAAGTGCTTGCGATAGTGGGGTGGTACCTCTGTTGTTACTTCTCACAGGTCTCCAACAGTACTTATGTACTCTGCTCTCTTTCCAGCCCTCCTGTCCTCGTGGTGTGAGGAGCTTGGACGCCTCCTTCTCCTCCGTCACCAGAAGAACAGGCAGAACGAGCCTCCGGGAAAAGTGCCCATGCAGCCCCCCATGAGTTCCATGAAGCCCAGCCTCTCACATGGGTCAGTGTTCACTGCTGTGCTTTTTGGCTTGTGTGTGAGGTGTGTTTGTGTGTGTTGGGTGTGCGAACCGACAGACCGGGCCCTTGGGGAAAGCCCTTCTTCTCCGCGTGAGGCCCGTTGTTCCTTATGGATCAGTGGCTAGACAAACTGCCAGACAAACTGCATGTAGCACAGTCAATAGTGACAAACAGTACCTCAACAATTTGCCTTTCAAGAAAAAGAAGAAGACGACGCATTAATATTTTTTTAAGCTTAATCACATAACTTGCCTTTTCTTCTTTTTCAGCAGTTGCAAACATACTTACTAGAACTATACTGTAAATACTTGTGCTGCTTGGCAAACCAATTTGTTTTGCTTAAGTGAAATGTGTTTTTCTATTCCCTGCAGAGATGGGTCTTTTCCCTATGACTCAGTTCCCTGGCAGCAAAACACCAACCAGCCTCCCGGTTCAGTGTCTGTGGTGACCACTGTGTGGGGTGTGACCAACACTTCACAGAGCCAGGTGAGATCCCCTATTTGCCTGAGAGGAAGAATGTTCCTGTTCCAAGTCTTTATATTTAATATGTGCAATAATACCAGCTGCACATTTTTGTAGTTGGCAGTGGTATTCTGAATTGAACCTCATCTGAAAGCATCAAAACATTTACATGTGTTTTTCCCTCAATCCCTAATGTGCAACAGGTGTTGGGGAATCCCATGGCCAACAGCAACAATCCCATGAACCCTGGCGGTAACCCTATGGCCTCGGGTATGTCTGGTAACACTCCAGGTATGAACTCTCCTCAGTTCCCCGGTCCACAGCAGCAGTTCCCCAACAAAGGCAACTCAAACCCGGCCTATATGCAGCAGGGGATGTACGGTCGACCCAACTACCCTGGAGGAGGAGGCTTTGGTGGCAAGTAAGTAACCAGTAGATGGATTGTTGATGGTCACTGGAGTGATTAAAAATGCTTAAAGAACTAATTCAGACAATTACTTTAATTAATGTTCTTCTCTATAATTTTTTATATCTTTTTGCTTATCCTTATAGTTACCCTGGAGGACCGAACGCTGGACCCGGTGGAATGGGCATCCCTCCGCACTCCCGTCCTCCCTCTGACTTCACCCAGCCTGCTGCTGCTGCCGCCGCAGCTGCAGTTGCTGCTGCTGCTGCCACCGCAACTGCCACTGCAACAGCAACTGTAGCTGCCCTGCAGGAAACCCAGAACAAGGACATGAACCAATATGGACCGGTAGGTTGGCGCACAAACTGATAGCATAAAGGAAACTGTTGCATTTTGTGCACATGTCAGACTACTTATACTTACTCATCAACTTTGCCTTTAGGCTCTATCCTTTTAATGCTAACAATAGCAAGCGGAGGCAAGAAGATTTATGCTTATTTTTGAACAATCACTGTTAAGGGTAAAAAATTAGTCAATAATGTAATAATGGAAGTAGCACATTTAGCACACATGGTTGATCAAATCCATTTTGTCTTTCAGATGAGTTCCTCTTTCCAGATGGGGCCAAATCAGGCATACAACAGTCAGTTCATGAACCAGCCAGGACCCCGTGGCCCTCCATCCCTTCCTGGAAACATGGGCACAGGCATGAATGCATCCAACATGAGTGGGCCTCCAATGGGAATGAACCAACCCAGGGCCCAAGGCATGGCGCCTTTTGGAGCACACGGTCAAAGGATGCCTCAGCAAGGCTATGCAGGTCCTCGGGCTCAGGGCATGGGTATGCAGGGCTTGAAAAGACCATACCCAGGGGAGGTGAGTGGATTTAACAGTGTCAGCTTAAATATGTAGCTCCGTTGCTATATGCTGAATGTATGTCTCCATCACTGATTCCACAGCCAAACTATGGTGGGCAGCAGTATGGACCAAACAACCAGTTCCCTAACCAGCAGGGCCAATACCCCACACCAAATGCCTCCAGGCCGCTGCCATCCCCCAACTACCCTGGCCCAAGGATGCCAGGACAGCAGCTGCAAGGCCAATACCCACCACCCAGTGGTGCCATGGGCCAGTACTATAAGGTGCAGTGTTTAGGCTATTCAATAAAAATGTGATGGTATATTGCAGTGGGCTCATAACCTATTGGTATATGCAGTTTTATCAAAGTCTCACTGGCATTTTTCTTAGCTAATAATTGTGTAAATTTGACAAATTATTTGTTTAATTAAATTACAGCAAGAGCCACCTTTCAATGGCCAAACAAATAACTTCTCTGGGAGTGGATATCAGTACAACCAGGGAAATTTGAATGGGGTAAGTCTACTTTTGTACCAGTTTTGTTTTAATGCAAAATTACACACTTGAATGTGCTGTTTAGTCATTTAAGTAACTGATTTACTACTCAATTTGTGTTTTATATAGCCTCCAAGGCCAGTAGGGAACTACCCCCACTCCCCAGTGCCAGGAAACCCTACTCCTCCAATGACACCGGGAAGTAACATCCCTCCGTACCTGTCGCCAAACCAGGATGTGAAGCCACCTTTCCCTCCTGACATTAAACCAAATATCACCGCACTCCCTCCCCCACCAGGTCAGTAATTAATCAATGAAGAGTAAGTTCACGCTTTTTAAACTTTTTTTTTTTAAGTCTATGATTTAAGGTTGGTTCTTATCCCCAAAAAATAGCAAGCCACAACGAGGAACTGCGTTTGACGTTCCCAGTGCGGGATGGAGTAGTCCTAGAGCCCTTCAGGCTAGAACATAACCTGGCTGTCAGCAACCACGTCTTCCATTTACGGCCCTCTGTACACCAGACACTCATGTGGAGGTAATGCATGTTATGTACTACTGTTTGTTTGCTTTTCCCCATTCACTTTAACAGTTATATGGGCCTTTTAGGCTGTAAATATTCTTTTATTCATTTTTATTATTTGCCAAGAACATCAGATTAAAAAAGTACCCTACCATTTTCCCAGGTACATGACAAGTAAGGATCATTAAGGCATTCATTTTCAGAATTTTCTGGAGTATTGCAATTTCCTTCATCACCATCTCAATTAAAAGTCAATTCAAGTCAAGAATCCTGATATGAGGATTTTTCCTGTTGATTATATCCTAAGTTTAGTGTTCCATTAATAGTATATATTACCTTAAAAATTCTCTGTTATTGTGTGAGAATAAATTGCTGTTATTCTAACTCATGCATCGAATACAGTAACCCTCCATAACTGTTACCGCTTTATATTTTGTCTGTGCAGGTCGGACCTGGAGCTGCAGTTTAAGTGCTACCACCACGAAGACCGTCAGATGAACACGAACTGGCCGGCATCTGTCCAAGTCAGTGTCAACGCCACGCCGCTCACAATCGAGCGGGGAGACAACAAGACCTCCCACAAACCCCTGCACTTGAAACATGTATGCCAACCTGGAAGGAACACAATCCAGATCACAGTCACTGCCTGCTGCTGTGTGAGTACACACATTTCCAGAACTAATGAAAAAAAAAAACAGGTTCATACAAATCCACTCAGGTGAATTAAAGTCAAATGCAAAATGCTTCCCATCAGATGATATTTAATGCTAAAAGCTAGAAAATAACAAAAGGGATCTGTCATGTCTCCTTCTTTTTACACACACGATGAAACAGTAAAGAATGGATAAAACAGATACACCTTAGGAGAATGTCTTTGATAGTCACTTAGATGTTTTTTTCCCCCCAGTCGCACTTGTTTGTGCTGCAGCTGGTCCATCGGCCCTCAGTTCGCTCTGTCCTCCAAGGCTTACTGAAGAAGAGGCTTCTGCCTGCAGAGCACTGCATCACCAAAGGTATTCGCAAAGTTTTGCAACCTTATGTCCTTATTGCTCTGTACT
>VOQK01015575.1:20053-37046 GCA_015052645.1 Benitochromis conjunctus
GAAAATGAAAGTTGAGATAAAATATAACAAGAACTGATGGAATTAAATTAGTGTCCATCCCCTGCTTATTATACTGCTCATTTCCTGCAGTACACTCTATAACTGACCTTTCATGTGTAACTGCAACATTAGCCATTTTCTATGACTCACGCTATAAAAGTGTTGTTGATGTATTTTCTGCTATTTCTTCCTGTCTGTAAGCTCGGTCATTCATTTGAGCCGAGTCTGGTGGCAGTGAATTGTTTCTTGCTGCGCACATGTTAGCGTGGATAGCATGAAATAGCTTATTGATTACTCTGGTGCAGGGGGGTGATTAGAATTCATCGAACGAGAAAGACACACAACAGCAGGCATGGAGACAAAATGCTCAGTCTGACCTTAAGGGCTCTACCTAAACTGTACATTTCAGTCAGTCCTTGTCCAGTTGCTCATCTGTCAGCACACCGGCTCGGGTGCAGAGGTTGAGGATCAATGTGTCTGTATTGGCGTTTGGGCTATACATTTATATAGTAATTGTGGCTGTATACATCTTCAAAGAACACTGCCACGCTGAGATAAGACCTCTCTGTCTCAGCTCAGATAGTCCCAACGTGATACCTTTCTGTTACTGTGCACTATGTCATCAATAACTTTTAATCCGGACTCACATGTCAGATCCCGCTGATTTGAATAATGGATTAATTTGGTCTAAGCAGTCTAAGAAAGATACTGTCAAAGTTGTACTGACTGTTGATCCAGCAGGCAAGGTTTTGCATTCACAGTTGTGTTTGTACTCTGAGTCACATGAAGCAGCATGCAGACCATCCACGTAGCTTCATGCAGCCTTTGCATTTTTTTCTTTTTAAAGGCAGATTAAACCTTTGCCCTTTTCAAAGGTTGCAATAAAAACACACATAATCTGATTTTGTAGCATAGAATTTTACAGTTATACACAGATAATTATTTTGGTGTCAGCATATGTATTACTTGTTTTTGCCATCTTATCCTTCACAAAATCTACAGAATTTTAATAGAGCGATGTTACCAAACACAATTAGCATGCATGGTTATTGGAAACAAATGTAGGACACTGCTATAATGCACCACTTGTGTTTTTTGAGATAATTTTTCACACTTTTGCTTTTTGGAAAAGATTCAAGATTCAAGAAAGAAAAACACTTTTAGAACTTCCATCAGTTTTCTGAAGTCACGGCTCTTCGTTCCTTCTCTCCAGCTGTGACCACAAGCAGCTGAAGGGCAAAATCTTTTCTAGTGGAGTGCAGTTGTAAATTTGAAAAGGAAAACTACTCTTATATTCATACCAGCAGGACAGAGGCAACTGAAAAAAGTAATGAGATTCCCTTGTCTATTTCTTATCCTCATCAGCCTGATGCAGATCCTTGCTGTTTTCATTTAAATTCTTATGTATCAAAGAACACACTGTTCTGCGCCTCACCTGTAGCACAGGTGCTGCGCTACAGTGTTACTGTGACAATAAGCTGAACTCTTATGGAAGTTTGTTGCACGGTGAATTTAAAGTGTCCCAGTCACTTCAGGTGAGAGGTTGTAGTTACACTTTTTGGTGTGTGTCTTTTCGCTATGTTTCTACTCCAATCTTGAATTTTGGCTGGAAGAAATACATCCAGCCAGTGATGATGTTACATCCCCAATGCTGACATTTTTTTTTTTCAAATTATTTTTCAATCTAGACCAGATGTGACCAAAAGAGATTCAGCTAATGTTTTTTCAGTATTAAAGGTATGCTGGGGCTCTGCTGTTTATAAAACCTTCAGGTGTTTTATCATTTAGTTTTGTTGTTTATGGAGTTGTAGAGATCTTGGTCTGCATTTGTGGACTCACTCCAGTAGTCATAGTTAGAATTTTATGCCTTTGGGTTTTATGTGTGGTTATTTATTCTTCCCAATTTCAACTGATTTCTAGTTGTAACAGTTTTTTGTTTTTATGATGCCTGCAGGGTTCTGAGTCCTTTTTGAGTTTTGAGTTCTCATTTGATGTTTTTCGGTTGGTTTAATTGTGATTTTTTTGTTTTCACTTTTGCATTTTAATTGGAGGTTTAGTCTTTAGGATTCTTGGTCTTTGGAGTTTGTTACTTGTATTTGATTCCCTATAATTCTGTTTACGTTGTTTATGTCCAGTGTGTAGTTTAATTCTTGTAGTAATTTTCAGTTGTGTGGTGTTTCTCTCCTGTTTCCACATCCCTGGTTCGTGGAATATATTACACTATAAGACAAACCTCTTACTTAGGTTAAAAAGTCCAGTTATTTCTCCCTGTCTTTTTGAGTCCTGCATCTGGGTCCTATGGTAAGGAAATCTCGACAAAGTCTTGAGCCTGATTGCTGGTAAAAATTAGCTGATAGTTTTTGGATTGAACAATTTTAGCTGACCAAGCATACTGTACATTTTTTTTCCCCCAGTGTGGCTTTATCCTAAGCATGACATAACTCCTCAGTTGAATGAGTCATTTTGCTCTTCCTGAAAAACAAAATCAAAACATTTGTCTGCGTAGGTTCTCCAAGCTCGTTAAAAATGAAAACAGCTCTTCTTTCCAGTACTGTCCAGCTCTGGTTTTAATCCTCTATTTGGGTTTTAACACTTATGTTATCAATTGTAATGTACAATTCACTGCCAAAGTCAAGAACATGTGTATTGACTGAATGTGTTTTAGCTGTGACTTCTTATCGGAGCAGTCTGGTTCTAGTGTTGACAGCCAGCAGATTAAACTATTTAGTGTTTGATACATTCTAATCTTACATTTCAGACAGAGTTGTTGGCAATCATTCCCACCAAGACATGCCAGAAAATAAGCAGTTTGTAGTTATAGATAGTTTTCACTTGCTGCTGTTTTCATTTTAGCCCAACAAAGAAAATCTCAACTTTTTAGCTTCTTTTTGGGACAAATCAAAACATTAAAAAATATTGTTTAGATATAAAAGAAACAAGAACACATTCTCTCGTGGCATTTGCACTGGGAGTTAGGACCAGAATACAAAGTGGTTCAGGCTATTGTCTATTGTATTTTTTCAGCCATGAGGTACAATGCACTCTGACTGTCAAAGACTGGAATCTGTTGGTAAAAACAGTCTTCATGTTGTAGCCTGTTGGTTTCTTTGGAGGTTTCAGCAAAACATGTCTTGCCTGCCTTTTATATCTTATGTAAAGTACCTTATATGTATGCCTTGTTCTTGAGAGGTCCTATGCAAATAAGTTGCCTTGCCTTCTGCAACTCTTTGCCAGAAATATGATTCAGTCACTTTGCATTAATAGCTAGGGGTTAGCACAACCCTACTTACACACATAGACAAACAAGATCCACTGGCAGGAATGCAATATGTAAAATAACAATAGACTTCTGAGCCCAGCCTTGTGTAGCCTTCTGATGCATAGCATTCCTACAACAGTACACTATGTAGTTATTTATTATTCATCCTCCAAATCTTTAATAAATAGGGACTGTAACAGTTCCTATTTGGTCAGGGCCAAACACAATGTCTCAGATCAGCAGAAATGGGTCAGCCTCTGTTCAGTGTATTGGCTGAAATACACTGTTCTGCTGTTCGTCAATTTGATTGTCATAGATCAATCTGTCTGCACCCATGCTGAGGTCACAGCATTCGGCCATGCGACTGCATTGTGACCAAATGGATGTGAAATTGATATTGATCTTCTGGTTTGCCCAATTGTAGGTATTATTCATTCAGCAAGAAAGTAGAAAATACTGAAAACGGGTGAAGAGAAGGTGAGTAAGGGTAAGTAGGCTTGGTGCATTTGTTTTATTGGGGGTAGAATCTGATAGTTTTGTAGTAACAACATCAGACAAGAAGACAAACTGTTTAGCGTTTACAGATGGCTTCTAATCGAATGGATTTAAAGATCAAAATGAGTCACAGTAAATCATAACTCGCATTCCTTCTTGTTAATTAGAGCGTCGTCAACACAGATCAAATGGTGTCTTGGGGACAGGCATTTACAGACTGCTTTTAACCATCTGACGTGGATATAATACATATGAGTATGGAAAAAATCGGACCTTTAGAGACTCAGTGCAAATACAACAAAACAAGCATTAATGTACTACAAAAATGGACTTCTTAACTTTCCACCACTGATTTATCCATTTAATTCATGTCTTAGGGGGAAAAAAAAGGGTACTTGATTGCATCCAAGACAATTAGTAGAAGCTTTTTAATACCCTTTGCATTTAAAAAAATGGGCGAGAATGAGCCAAAAGAGAGGGCTCATATGAGCTTCCAGTCCATACTCATTCCTCTCACACAGTCTCACACTCACTCTCAAGTACAAGTGAGACACAAGCCAGTGATCACATGAAATTCCAAATGCGTGTGCACTGCTCCAACCCACATACTTGCTGTTGAAAATGTCAAGAAAGAGTCATGACTTCTGTTGTCTGTTTGATGGAGTGAAGAATAATCTCACACTGAAGAAGACAGTTAATGCGACACATGACGCTTTGGCTTTGTGGACGGAAGCGGCTCTTTAAACCCTGTCTTTATTTGCTGGACTAGCCAGAAAAGAGGCTGTAATTAGGAGATCCATTTGTAACATGAGTGCTTCAGTGTGCAGTGAGGGAAAGTCATTGTCCTCTCTGCCTCATGAATTAATAATGAAAGACATCTCAATGATGGAAAAGGAAGGGGCGGCATCTTGAAAAATGAAAAATCTGACCTGCTTCTGTCACAGTGCAGTAAAAGATTTCCCTCTGTGGTTACAGAGAGGATGTATAAAAATGCAGCTGTTTAGGAACGTGTTGATTGTCAAAGCTGAATGGGCAAGTCAGCAGCATTCTTGTACTGTAAACACCAGGTTTTTGTAAAGGTAGAATAAATATATGGCATTACAAAGTTGCACAACATAAATCTTTCTGATGGGAAGTAAACAGGGTTGTAAATGAAAAAGGGGTGAAAAGGAGTCATTACATTCTTCTAAAACAAATTCTACTGGCAAACTTGGACATTTACCTTAACTTAAAGAATTATGAAAAATGAAATTTGCATCACCCTTAAACAGTTTTCTCAGTTCTCCTGATCAGTTTTATTTATATATCCAGCAGATCAGTGAATCTGATCTCTTGATTTATTTCAGTCAGGTATTGACCTTTATTTTTGCTCCATTTTTGGTCTTTACCATCCAAACCAAAGATTGCATTAAACGAGTAAAAAGTAAGAGTAGAAGTAAAAGTATTTCTTTTACCCATTCACTTGTTATCATCGGTAAAAAGTGTAAACTATTTCTCTTGGTTTCAAATTGTAATTTTTATTGAGTTTAAGCATTGGTTTTGATGTTAACAATAGGAGATAAGCTGATATTTTCCTTCGCGTTTCTGTCCATGGTACTGCCATAGACAGGCAGCATATCCAGAGTAAACCCCACCTTTGACAGCTGGGGTAGACTCCAGACCCTCAGGGACCCTCGTTAGCAGGCGGATGGATAGCTGGATTGATGTTTTTTCATTAACATGATCGATTTGATAAGGCCAAAATTGGTCATATTACATAACTTCCAATACTTATGTGCATTCTTGTGAATAACATGTAAAATGCACAAAAACCTTTATATGTATGGATAATTGGCAAATCATCATCATAAAGGACCAACTGCATGCCACTTCAAGGTCACACGGAGAATCTCACAAGACCCTATACTGTATTATTAGTATACAAAAACAGTGATATTCAAGTTCTTAAATTATACTCTTAAAAATTCTACAAAAACCTCTTTTATACATTATTTTGCAGCATTATTAATATTTGCCAGTTACATACAGGGTAATTAATAATATGCTTACTTCATGTCACTTCCCAGGAGTTCCCGGTACCTAAAATTTCCTGTAAGTAGTCTGCACATCCACTGTGAGTTTCACTGCTGCTTACTAATGCAGGAAAATGAATAGCAATACTTGTGCATTTCCCTAAGTAAATAATATGACTATATCTACCACCACTAGGTCAAATAATGTTGTTCTCATCTGAATCTATTTTATTATTTGGTGCTTTGATAAGATCACATTCAGGTTTTTTTTCTAAATGCAAATATGCTTGTGTTTGTCCCTTCTGGTCTAACTGAAATCACAATGTGATAAATAGCTTCTCCTTGGCACAATATTAAGCATGTCCTCTGCTCTAATAGTGCGATCTCAAGTGGTGGATGGCCTCATGATGATGGACTGTCTGTCCTCCAAACTGCTCGCCATCCATCCACATCTTGAACTGTGATTTGGCTAAATGTTTCCCAGCATTGCCGTTTGCTGCCAAGTTTTGGTTCAGCAAAGATGATAAACAGAATCTATGCTGCCCATTCTGGTCCTAATACCACTACGTATGGAAAAGCACCTCTGTGACATTGTTGCAGAGACACAAGGGAGATGCACGAAAGCAAAAACGCTACTGGACACATATAGAAAGGACATACAGTACACAATTCCATCACAATGTTCAGCCAGGGTGCATGATGCACTATAACGGTGTAGATACAGATATTGGATGGCGAGTTTCCAGCAGTGCAATGAACCACAGCACCAATATACTTGTAATGCTGTACGGAATGAAAATGTAACCACACAGCACAACATATCCACTGACAGGATGCAATGACCAAAATAACCACCAGACACTGACAGCGGTCCCACAGGGCTAATAGCAGCTCTGTCCCTGCACCCCTTGGCTTAAAAATATAATGTCTGGGCACCGAGGCGATGCTGAAGCTTGTGTTGCCAAACATCGGCGTGCCATTATCACTGCTTCCATAGTGGCAGTGAGGCGGAGACATTTAGCAGGGTGTCAAACTCACTGGAGTCCTCCATCAAACAGCAGCAACCAGAATAAAGGCTCTGTCAGAAATACTGACAGCTGTAATATTTCACTTGTGCCCTGGAAGCCATTCCATCAGCCAAAACACAGACGCAGAGAAATATTTCTTTTCTTTAGCTCCCACACCCCTTGTATGAATATATATGAATATTTTTGGGGTTATTGCCTACTCAGTTGTTGTCATTGTTGGGTTAATGCAGAGAGAGTTAGAAGAGCAATTTTCTTTTATGCTTCCTTTGAGGACATTCGGATTGAGGTTGACTTTTAATGGATACATTCTCACACTGAGCACTTCTTTTCTTCCATTTTTAGTCATTATTCTCGCTCTGACAAAATATTTTCAATTTTGCCTAATTGCGTTTGGCGGGAGATTAAAAAGCAGCTTCAAAGTACGACTCCACCTTCCGTTATGGATGTTCCACTGAGGTGCAATTTTGCTGTTGCACAATTAAGAAAAGTGCAGAGGGAACTTTCATATCATTTATAGCATCTGCAAAGAAATCCAAGGGCACGGCTGCAATTTTTAATCAATGTAAGTAAGTCATAGATTCATATTAATGCCACGTTTCTTAGCTTAATGGATTTATAGCTCAGCTGCATCATAGTCTTTAAAGGACAGTGGGTACCATCTGCTCTAATTTCTAATATCACCTTCCCACACCTTTAATTGTGATACTACTGTCTGCTGTTTTGTGAGCAGGGAAAATGGTGGGTTGGCAGGACAGAGGTGTGATCGCTTTAAGATTTACTAAATCGGTGATTTTGACATGAGTGAGATTCCTACTCTCTGATGTTTAGCTGTACCTCTAAGGTCTAGTACTTTACCTACAGTAAAGCACATTATCTCTAATTTAAAATGTATGTTTAAATATAATTAGCAGATGTGTATGGGGTCATATTGCGCTTCAAAGTGTACCTAATATTTTCTCATACATGAGGAGGATCATGTTGTACGTGTATTTCATGTTGCAGGAAATTGTCTTTCTAGTGTTTTTTTCTTCTTCATTTTTTCAGGTTCAAGTGCACAGAATACTCTCTAGTATTAATCAGCTTTTATGCTCATTTGCAGCTCCACATTCTTCTTCTTGCACTTTTTCCATTATTCACAAAATGTTCCTTATTTGTGTTGTCCTGGACCTTGATTCGGCCCCTTAGGAACCCCTCCACTCTCTAAAACAAGCCCTTTTAGCACCCTTGAAACTGTCTTTCTTCTGGTTGGTTGCCCATTGTAGACAGAAGGTTTGAACAGCAGGTGTGGGGTTTCTGTGCTCACAGTCACAGATGTGTGCCTGAGATGTTCAGATTAAGGACATTTATGACATTAGAAGATCCAAGAGTAGAAATAAATGTCTGAAACTGAGTGTTTAGAGCTGAAAAATTGGGAGTCTCTCCTGATACCCATCTTCATAGTACCCCTTACTAGCAAGTCTCATTAAGAAATATTCTGATGTTGCTGCTTTTGTCTCACTTATAGCCCGTAAGGTAAAAAAGGCCAGATCTGTCCTTCAACACACTGTGGCCAACTGATTTAATCTGTTTTCTGTCATGAGAAAAGGTGAAATATTCGGTTCATCTCCTAATTTGTGAAAAGAAAAAAATGTCTGGCCATTATCCCATATATAAGTAACCTTACCTTTCTGAAAGCACCTTGAATGTCTTTCTCGCCATATTTCCCCGACACAGATCATTTTTAATTGATGTCACGGGCGCTATACTCAGTGTCACTCCTGGAGAACCGCTACAGGAAATTGCCATTCATTTTTCTTATTATATATTGAACTGTCCGCAGTTGCACAGCAGCAGGAGTGCTTTATGATTACATCACAATGCACCCGAGCAAACACATTACAGCTGGCTAACCATCAGCACACAATATCGACTCGGCGCGCGTCAATACTAATGCATGCAGTGTACATGCAGCCAATCTGTCAGTGTTCTGTCAATATTTATAGATGCATGGATCCCCCTCCCATCAAAATGCATTGAAGACTGAAACCATAATCTATCATTTAACACTGTCATGCTGCCAGCAGGCTAATGGCTGCTGAAGTCCCGACACTGATGGAGTGGACCAGGGGAATATTGTAGCTTATCAATATGTCACTTCCCCTTTGTGTGACATTACAAGCACAGTATAGGAAAGCCTCTTTATTTATACAGACGCTTTAGGCAAGAAAGCCAAGAAAGCAATTCACCCCTTCAATATGATATTAGACTGAAATGAAAATAAACATTAAACGTACTGTGTAGTGGTTTTGAGTGCTAGCAGTGACCTCAGGAGTGGCTCATCATGCTCTCCAAGATACACATTGGATTTGCACTATTCAGCTCAAAGGTTTTTGCCATGCACCAGCTAAAGGCGGGAAGAATAAGAGTACAAGCATATAGACAAAGATGTGAACAAATCCTGCTTTTAACTATTTAAATTTGAATGTTTTAGGAGGAAAGAAATGCACTCAACTTGATTCTTAAAACCCGTAGATGGCACTTTTGAGGTTTCATTTTCCCAGACTACCATTTTTATAACATTTGCTTCATAAGAAGTGCAGGTCTGTGTAATAACTTTCCTGTTAATAATCCTGTGCACTATCTCTCAATTTTGAAGAAATAGGGAAGACGTTAGGGTCCTTATAGTGTGTCACAAAAAACAAGTTGGGCTTTACTCTTAATCAACCCAATCAAGTGAGTGTCTTCCAAGAATACTGTTTTTCATGTGGATAGGTCACAGCAACCAATGTGTACAGAGTAGCTTTAGCTAACTCAGGCTGCTGAAGCCTCAGGGATGGTAAGTTTTGTCCTCCAGTCTTTTTAAAGCATTGTTGCGCCACAGGGGATAATGGCCAGTACAACAAGAGGAACAATTAATCTTACATTCACCCTCTTTGGCCACATTGCCGTAGGTGAAGATCACCCACTGTGAGGAAATCATTTGTGTTGTAAGAGTATTTCAAGAAATAATACTAACTAATAGAAGAATGAACATGGGTTCTGGGTCATGTTTTTACCTGGTAGCTAAACTTATTTTATTGTAGTATTTTTTTTTTAAAGGTCAAAATTCAGAGGAGCAAATTGAAGACAATAAATGTGTGCATCAAAGTACGTTTGTACAGTTGCCCACTGTACAGTCATTATAAAGCATCAATAAACTTATTACTGCTTGTAGCAGGAATGGTCTAAGCCTCTAACTGCTGACTTCATTTTACAGCCCTGCAGGATCGATCCTGAACAGGTTTCCAGTCTATCATCGCGATAACACATTTGCACCTAAGACCAATTTAGAATCACCAATTAATTTAACCAATTCATTTTTTGGTTGTGGGAGGAAGCTCAAGACCCCAGTGGTGACCCACACACATAGAGGGAACATACAAAGTCTTCACAGAGCCAGACAGCCAGCTCGTTCAGAGGCAACATTGCTAAGCTGATGGATGGATAAATGCCTTGTGCAACCCTACTTAAAAAAATTGAGCTAACCCATTATATCAGTAAGTGTTTAACTTTAAATCCTTATTTTTATGTCCAGCTTTGGACACAAGTGTACACTTAGACTCTTATCTAATGGCAAACTATTGAAGGTGAACCTCTCTCATAGAAAAGCTCTAAACTGAATTGGAAACTAATTTTACAAATCATAGAACCATGATACAGAAACCCCAACCAACAAGAACATAGTTCACTCTGTGCATGACATAAAAAGCACTCAAAATGTGCAGGTTTTCTTGTACAATGTGTGAGATCTTTGGCAGAGGGTTCCAGACATCCAACACGTTCTCACTCCTAAAGCGTAACATACTACGTACGCTATGTGACAACTCGTCGGTGTCACGGTGAGTGGAATGAGGGACCCAAGAGTGGAGCTTTTAGAAGGAACAGACAGTGCGTTTATTCACAGTGAAAAGAGTTCAATAAACAGTTCAATGTGCAAGCTGTCCTGAGTGTGGTCTTCCCTGTTTCTCAATCGTGCGTGGTAGTGCGTCCCGTGTCTTCTCCCAGAGGGAATCTGTCCTCGTGACTCCTTCTCTGCCAATCCCCTCTTCGTCCTTAATCCTAGAGAGATAAATACAACGAAGGTAAGTTTTGCTTCTGGCTACTACCTTGAGGTTACTACCAGGCTTGGTGTAATACTCCCGCGCTGACTGTCGCTTGGGTCCACCGTTAAGTAGCCCACACAAGATGGCGGATGATTGGAAACAGCTGAGTGCAGCATCAGTCGCCGGTGTGGCGGCTCCAGCACGGAGGTGCTTCCGGGTCGCATGCCACTCGGTGTCTGACTTCTGGAAGTCGACCTCCATAAACAAACCCCAGAGACGGAGAGGGAGGAGAACAGGAGGAGAACAGGAGGACAACACACACACACACTAAAACATACACACAGGCAGGTCGGCTGGCGGGGACCGTCCAACCATGACAGTTGGTATATTACGCTTTCGGCCACCCAACACGTCTCTATGTTATGCGTTCGGAAACAGGAGGAAAGAGAAGAACCTTTGCACTGAATCTACACATGTACATTTATTTTACTTTCTCATCATAAATCGCTTTGGAATACACTATCTAACACGATTAAGGTTGTGGTTAAGGTTAGGGTTAGGATTAAGGTTAGGGTTAGTGTTAGGGCTGGAATACACGGCTGGAACGTGTGTTACCGCCGGAAGTGTCACCCTAGTGGATTCCATCCACAATCCGGAGCGTATCATAGGGACGCAGAAGGTTACCTTTAGCGTTCCCATGGGACGCCGCGGGACGTGACAAATCGTTGGTATGTTACGCGTCGGGAATGAGAACGGTCTCGGTTTTCTCCACATTGTCAAAAACAGTCCTGTACTTGCCAGAAGTTCTGTTTCTTAATAACCTCCCCAACTCGGAATTATGTTTTGCCAAGACATCTCTGCTGGCTTTACAGATGCCAAAAAAAAATGAGTTGGAGATAGAAAGCTACATATTCAGTGCATATACAAATATTGCTTGGTTTTATAGATCAAAATGTTTGTTTCTGTTTTCTAACTTGGGGTGGCTGTTGCTCAGGAGGTAGAGCAGGTCATGTGGTTGGCATCGTGATCCTTGACTGCTCCAAGCTTGAAATGTTTGTTTGTGCATTACCTGAATATCCTTGGGCAAGATACTGAACCCCTAGTTGCTCTCTGATGCATTCATCTGACTATGAATGTGTGTGAATGTTATATAGAAAGCAGTTCTATGGGTGATTGAGGCATGTTGTACAAAGCAGTTTGAGTGCTCAAGAAGAGTAGAAATATATTGGAACCAGTTCATTACACAGGAAACCAGTGATTAGTACAATAAAACCTTTAAATACCTCCACCAGGATAGGAAGTTTATGTTCTTATATCTGTATTTGTAACCCAACCATTTTACAATCATTATTAAAATCCACCACCCTTAAAAAAATAAAATATTTTGATTCAGTTCACACGGGATGCTTTAGGAGAGGCCTACCTTGTGATGTTGTTGCAGTATAAGTCTATATTGTCCTCTCAGTCATACCCACCACATGCCTTTTGGGTCAGTTATAGTAACAGAGCAGTGCGTTAAAAAATACTTAAAATAAAGCTGTTCATCTGGTGGCATCACATATACATAAAAGTGCCCAAGAAGACCCCCGCGACACGATAATTCTACCGATGACACAGGGAGACTGTTTCCTTTGGTTGTATTTTATTAAATAAAGCGATGGCAGAAATAAAATCTGACAGACCATGTCTGTGTTTAAAAATAAAAAATTCTGAGGTTATCAGAAGACTTTTAACTTTCTTCACCCTTCCTTCAGAAGCACCTATATGTAGGACTGTTCAGCACCTTTCATCTATCACACCAGCAGCCTGGCAGAATATCTCCACTCCACCTCCGGCTGCCTTTACTAATTAAAGTGCCTCAGTAATTGAACTTTCTATTTTCACCTGTACTCGTCATATGTTGGCATGAGTTAAAGGATGGTATTAAAGACACCGCTGCCACAGCAAGCGTGAGTGTGAGACTGTAATAAGGTCAGAAGAATTGCAGCACTGTGCACGTGTGGTTTCTGATCTTCATGAAAAGCTGAGACGTGTTCTTTAGATTGAAGAGGCACGGGGTGGATTTGTGTGTTTCCGTGTTGTAAACATCTGTGTTCTACCTTGTGTGTGGGCACAGCGTGACATATGTGCCCATTCCCATTTTCACCGCACACTGAAATGATGAACAGGTGGGTCAGCATGTGAAGAGCAGCTGTCAGAGAACTGGCCCATACATCTTCCCACACAGCTGAGGCATTTGCAGGCAGCGCACGGACAAAGAGAGACTATCCCCAGCTTAAGGGGAGAATTGCATTAGAAAAAAAAAATAATTCAATTGCGTCTCCAGCGTGTCCTCGGACAAAAGATCGGCAGAAAAACAAATCATTGATCTTCTCAAGAGCAAAGAGGAGATGCTTGCTCTTTATGAATTTTCTCGTCGTGATGTTGAATTGTTTGCCAGTAGAAGACGAGTGCACGCTTCATTAAATGTGTGAAATCCTGCACTGCTTTGACAATCACTCTGCAACAATCATGCACTCTGATTGCACACTATATGTGTAGTCAGTACATGGGTGAGTGCAAGCCTGTGAGAAAGAGCATAACTGAGATTCCCTGTGCCCTTGTTTGTCTTTCTATAATAGAGGCTCATTGGTTAAAATGTCAAGAGGAGCAGTCTCCAGAGATAGAGGAGCCATGCTGTGCTTCATAAGGGAAGGGCACCTTTAGCTGGATTTGTATTCTGCGTCCGAAGCTATTCACCCAATCAAATGACATCACGGTCCTCAATCTCAACACCATCCCGGGCAGAGGAAATGAATAAAAATAAGTCACCAGAAAGAAAATAAGAATCCTGCTTTGGTAAAACGTTCAAATTCAGCTAAAATATTAAGCGAAAATGGGACCGCTATTGACTGTACATAACCTCTAAAATGAGGATACAAATGAAAGTTTTAACATTTGAATTTGTAATGTCTGATTTGTTTCCCTCAGTTTAAAATGAAGGGGAGAAATAGAAAAAGCATTTTGTTTAGAAGAATGAGAAGCTTTTTAAGGCATCCATCCATTTGCTTAGCCACTTATCCAAGCCAGGGTGCCAGGGGGGCCTAGAGCCTGTCCCACACGTTAACAAGATAGGGTAAGGTAGTCCATTACAAGCCAACACAGAAAGACAGACAGCACTCACATTCACCCCACATGACCTAACAGCCATGTCTTTGAACTGCAGGTGCGAGCCAGAATACCTGCAAGGAACCCACACTGGTACAAGGAGGACATGCAAACTTCAACACAAAAATCCCCAGCAAGATTCAAACCAAGCGACTTCTTGCTATATGGTTAGAGTGGCAATGCAGTGATTAGCACTGTTATATCAATTGAGCTAATACAAAAACAGATTGCAAGATCAGGCAACATCACATGTAAAAGAATCAGCTAAAAGCAAGTCTTTAAAAATATTTTTTAAGGGAAGACACTGATTCTATGAACCAGATCTCATCAAACAGACCATTTCAAAGTCTCAGTTTTCAGGTGGTGTCAGCAATTCTATGTGTCAGCTGTGCTTTAAAAGTGATTTAAAAGTGAAGTAAATTATTAAAATCAGTTCTAAAATGTGCAGGAAGCCAAAGCAGAGAAACCACGATAGGAGAGATGTAAACTGTCGGCTAAAACCAGTAGCTTTTGGCTATCTGTGACCTTTCCCTGCACACAATTTCTGCTGTACTCATTTTGACAAAATTCACTAATATTCTCAGACATATAACATAAAGCCACTACACCGACAGGTTCAAACCACACTGGTGCCTCGCAATCTGCATCAACACACACCTCTGTTACTTTCTACTTGAACGTGTACTCAGCAGTAGTAAGGTGCAGAGCCTCGGTGGACAGAACGTGCCATTTCCTGGTTTTGAGCACTTCCTTTGCTGGTCACGTGATCGCAGGTCCTAACACTCCACTCTGCTCTTGTAACCATACCAGAAATGAAAGAGAAGCTCGCTGATGAGGTAGAAAAATATGGTGACCTTTACATCCTGTAATCTTGGGAGTATAAAGATAATTTTAAAAAGACATAACGGAGGTTTGTGCTCAGTGATGAACCCAAAAGATGTGACACAGCACTCAAGTGAAATTGATGCATTTAACGTGAACTTTATCCAGGCACACTGGGAACTGGGAAAGTTCAATTAACTCAGAAAGCAGATAAATGTAAGTCTTGTATACGTTATTTCACTGAAGAATTTGTGCTTGGTTGTTCATATATTTCCTGCAATGCAGATCTCATTCTTCTTCTACACAATTCAGCAAAGCCAAATGATATTACTGTAAATGGATGTTGCTTAAGATTAAGTAAAGCTCATTTACTTTGGTACACAGTGAGAAAGGAACAGTTCACCCCCAAATTAAATCTAGCTAGCTAGCTTTTTTCTCAGGCCTCAGCAGCTATTTGTATATCTAAGCTATTTTGGTGGAGAAATTTCTACAATTCTGGAATTTATCAACTAAGAAGAAAGGACCCAAATGTGGGAAACATGGAGGCTCTGCAAGAAATCTAAACCAATGCTCTGGAAAACTGTCAGAGAAGTCAGGAAGACACGCAACAGCAAGGACCAAATATGGAATAAACAAGGATGGAAATGTATCAAAGGATGTAAAACTGACAGGAGCAACGGTTACAAAGTAAACAACAACATTTATTTCAACTAAAACATAAACGCTGCACAGCTACAAAAGTGGTGCTGTTGTTTGTGACAGCGTTAGGAATGTAAACATTAACAGCATTCCTCTCAGCAGAGCTGTAACATTAGGCACACACTTCTGATTTGAGAGATGTAGACAAAAGGGGAAAAAAGTTGACTTATATGAGGCAAACACCATTTAGTTCCATTATGCTCAAAACCAGTCAGGCATCTCTACAGCTGATGTCTCAAAGACTCTTTATGTTCTCTAACTTGGCACTTTAATTTAAGACACAGTTCACAGCAAAGTTTTTGGCTTTGAACTTCTCACTTTAACTATTCTGCACTCAAAATAAACAAGTTCTTGCAACTCTCCATCAAAGGTTTGCTTAATTTTCCTGCTGTGAGCTTGCGTTTTAAATTACTGCTGTAGCTCTGTTGTTGTTGTTGTTTGAGCGTGTAGTGTCACGTGTTGATGATGAAGTAAGTGCTGGTTGTTATTGTCGCAGTCAACCAAAGCGGACTGTGTAGAGCGGACCCAAACTTGGAAACAAAACTATAATTTAACACAAGGCGAGCCGTTTAATAAGGCTGATGAAAAGGTACAAAACGATGCACAAGGCAAACCGAGCCGAGAATAAACAATAAACTTGGAAAACTAAGCATAAACATGAAAAAACCTTAAACGTGAAACTTGGCGTGGAGACATAGATACTTGGAACATTGAAGCATAGCGTGAAACAACAGACGACCTGACAATGAATGCATGACAACAGACCACATAAATACACAAGATGATGACAAGGGCAGTGGAAACACATGGGGAAACAGCTCATGCAAATGAACATGATGCCACAGGGGAAGCAAAACTAAACACACTGAACATGGAACACAAGACTGTCAAAATAAAACAGGAAGCAGAGAGACACAGACCTAAGACACACATGGCAGATGGGGAAGACGTGAAATGAGACACAAGGGGAAACATGTAAACAAGAGGAGGCAGACATGACACTAACCAACATAGTGGGGGAGACACTGACATGGGAGGAACATAACTAGAGAACTCAAAGAGACCTGACTGAAGCTTAAACTACACAGATAGAACATAATAATACATAAAGGCATAAAACTCAACATGCTGGGTCAAAGACCCCAAACCATGACGGTTATTAAGTTAACATAGTCACAGCTAATATACAAAGCTGAGCTATCTGTCTCTGGAGGAATTCCTGAGCCTGGGGTAGAACAGCAAACTAACTGTCCTGGAACAAAAAACATTATATTTACTACACTATTCAGTTACAGTAAAAACACACTTGACAGCAGTTCTGTCATTGTTGATTCCCTTTAACCTCTGTTTGGTGAAGGTCAAGCATCACGCTGTGATTGTGGAGATGAGTTACTGGCTATCAAATGCAGTCTCCTATTAATGCTCTCTTAATCCAGCTGATATATAACCACAGTTTGTCCTCTGCCTCGA
>VOQK01015579.1:3054-19532 GCA_015052645.1 Benitochromis conjunctus
AGATGTTAAGAAATAATATTTCACTTTGGGCTTTAAAAATTGTAATCAGGACAATGTCAAAATATGGCATTGAAATTTCTTATATAAACAGTATTTGTGAAATGTTTCACTGACTTTAAGTGAAATATATATTTCAGACTTTCCACACTGTTTACTGATTAAAGTATGTGGCCATTTTGAAGTGTCTTTCTCCCCCTAACTGCATAAGTAAAAGTCAGTGGTGCATGGCCTTATCTGTAACATATTGGTATTACCTGATATTTACCATGTCATCATAGGCAAATAATGCCCCATCAGTTTTTGTGTTTCTAGTCTTTATATCTAGGATTACTTACAGATATTAACATAACTGGAACAATATTATTATAAAGTGTTTCTTACAGACAAAGCACTGTACAACAATACAAAAACTAGGAAAAAACAGTAAAAAATATAATAGAAAATGAAAATACAGTTAGCAATACAAATCACATTAGATAATAAAAATTACAATTACCGTATATCTGCTAGTAGTGGCCTGTCTGTTATTGACGCCCGTTTCTAATGAACGCCGGGTTTGAAAACGTCACGACAAATAGGTCTCCTTTAAGAGCCGGTCTGTAGTAAACACCAATCTCCAATGACCCACCGCCTTTTCCGTACGCTACTACTCTTTTCATACCGTCTGGGCTACCGCCCTCCTGCAGTAAATCATATGGCAAATACCTTTTCGTGTCAAAGATGCTTTGTCATCGGATGCTATCGAGGAAGGAAGAAAGTCTAAAGGTCCATTCTGTCTGAGAAGGGAATAAGAGCCGGTCTCCAACAACCACCGGTCTCTTTTAAACGCTGGGCCGGCCGAATAATTTTTTGACTAAACGCCGGGGCTACTATTGGAAGATATATGGTACATCTTAATATTTTCCTGCAATATATTCTGTGAAGTAAAATAAATACATTTTGTAATGAACAATATTAACAGACACATATAAATATATAACAGTCTTATTTACTAGTAATTCAGAAATCCTGTTAATTATATAAATTGTTAATTCAAACATTTGTGATGTAATAAGGGTTTGCATGACAATACCTGGGGAGGTTCATATTTTTTTTTATTGTATGCAGTAGTATTAATGGATTAGTTTAGGCTCAGAACTAGTACATTGACTGTACGCATTGTTCACATAATACTACACCATAACCACAAGCATCACTATAATGGAGTTGAGTATACAAACATGTGCTGTATTTAAAAAGTTGAAAATAACCAAAGTAGTACCCACAATATTAAAAATACAAGAGGAATTGGGTGGGCAGGGTTTCAGTGAGACTGCCATTCCTCACTAAATCTCATTCCTTCTAGACATGGATGCTGTTAACCAAAACAAACCTGGATACCTCATGTTCTGTGGCTCTCACTGTAATTGGAACAGATCAATTGCGCCTTTATTACACGAATAAGATGGATAACCTTGTCTTCCTTCCCAGCTATTTTAATGGTCTACTCACAGTCCCTGCTCCTTGCCTCTCACTAATCCCTGTGGAGCCCATACACTTTTAATCCTCCTGGCTGGACCAGTAACACAATATGGGCTCATCATCCATCCAACCATAGAACTTCCTGAACACTGCAGAAATTAACGGTTCCTAAGGGTTCATCATAAAGCCTTGGAGTGCCTTAAAGATTAAAGTTTCTTGTAAGAGAGTGGGTTTCTAAAAAAGTTGAAAACTGTAGGAAAGACTTTTTGCTTTTATTCTATTTTAATGCTTCAATGATAACTTTTAAAAATGGATAGGATTTCACATGGTATTCAGATGACAACTGCTTCCATTTATATACAGTATATTATACAATTAAAAGGTTTGTAAAGAGTTAAAAACTAACTATTATTAATAAACTGCCAGAGGATGTTGTCAGGTTGTTCAGTTCAGAGACTAAAGCGACCATATTTTAATAAGCTGAAATGACTGTATTGTCAAGAACTGAGAAAAAAAAATTCCCTTCACAACATGTTCAGAGAGCATACGGCAGTGATGTCAAACATATGACCCGTGAACCAGAGCTGGGGCACCAAGGGACATATGAGGCATTTTGCTGGGACTCTTTCCACTGTAATTTGCATCAGGACGTATTACAAGATCTTAAGAATATCTCATGGCATGACATTGGCTATCTAAACTCGTTACTTCACTCAAACCAGACATCTAAAGCAGCACCAGTTTTCTGCACCTACTACTGACACAGACATCACCCTTGTTAAACTGATGGTGTAATTTATTTAATTTGATTCATGACAGTGGTGTTTATCTGTAATTACAGCAAACTTAAAATGTGGAAAAAGTGAGCTATATTGTTGAAATTAAATGTATGTCTCTCTTTTCATCTGAGCCTGTTTAACATCTGTTGTGTTAATGGACATTAATGTTGACACTTTCAGAATGTATTTCTTTGCTGTAGTGCAGTTATTAGCACTGTCAACTCACAGCAATAGGATTCTGGAATCCAGTTGGTGCCTTTCAGTGTGGAGTTTGCCTGTTCTCACTGTGCCTGTGTGTGTTTTCTCTGAGTATTTCGGCACAGAGGTCACAAACTTTCTGCAGAGTCAATCGCCACAGTCCACCAAGAACTTGAGGAAGAACTTGACTACCTTGCACAGAATCCTAACCTCAATCCAACAGAACAACTTTGGAATGAATTAGAGTGGAGAATGCAAGCCAGGCCTTCTCGCCCAACATCAGTGTCTGACCTCAAAAATGCACCTCTGGAAGGATGATCAAAAGATCGAATAAACACACTCCTAAAACTTAGGGAAAACCTTCTCAGAAGAATTGAAGTTATAGCTTCAAAGGGTGGGAAAATGTCATATTAAAGAAAAATGGAATGTCACTCAAGCTCATATGCATGTCAAGTTAGACGAGCAAATATTTTCCTGATCAAATTTACTCTTACTGTCACTGAAACGCAAATCCTCAGAGCAGTTGTTCTCTGGCACCAAGAACCAGACAGAATTACAAAAAAAATATTGAAATAATCCCAACTCGCCCTGCAGGCGGTCTTTATACTTCAAGCGTGGGTCCTCTACCAGAGGCCTGGAAGCTTGAGGGTTCTGCACAGCATATTTGCTGTTCCTAGGACTGCTCTCTTCTGGACAGAAATCTCAGATGTTGTTCCTGGATCTCCTGGATCCGCCTAGTTTGAGGGCCACTGCCCTAATGCACCAATTACCATGGGGACCACTGACACTTTTACCTTCCAGATCTTCTCTAGCTCCTCTCTCAGTCTTTCCTATTTCTCAAGCTTCTCGTGAGCTCTGTTGTTATGCATTGCATCCTTCTCCCATATGCTCATCCAGTTCTGCTCCCTGTCCCATTTGGAGCTGTTCTCGTATTGTTCCCCTGCCACAGACTACACCTCGGATGGTTCAGTGGAGAACATCTGGTTTACTCTCCTGGCTTCTATCCCTCTGGTACATGTATTTAAGCCTGTGAGTCTTTGCTTGGCAGTTTCCAAGGCCTCAGGTATGGACAGTTTACTGTACTTCTTAGGCATGCATCCCTTTCTTCATCACACCCTTCTACAGCTCTGAGAGCTGGCTAACTTTCCTCCATGCTGCTTTGATCTTGGCCTCTAGTTTCCTTCTCCATGGAGAGTACTGCTCCTTGTGACTACAGCCAAGCATCTTAAGGATCACTGCTGCAGTATGTATTGTCTATAATGCTGCATTCACATCTTACACACCTTTGTGTAACCCCTTCCACTGAGATTAATTGCATAGTAGCATTCCAACAGTGCCCTGTTCTCATCCCTTGCCCACTTATATATTAGTAATAATTGAACCAAACTAGATCGTTAAGGACAAATGAAGAAATGTAATGCATGTCACTCAGCTGATAATACTGTTGTCCATCTATAAGCTGATCCTGCTTCCGAATGAAAGACAACACCTAAAAAAAGTTTTGAAGAGGATGTGTTTCTTTGAGCTTTCCAACAAGCTTGATGTTGCTGAGCAGAGAATATTCTCAGGGTGCATTGCTGATACTGTTTGTTCTCCTCTGCATGGACTCTACAACATCCTGTATTGCTGCTGTATCCCTTTGCATATAGCTGACTGATCAGAGGAGACAGACTGGCAGTGCATATAACCCTGTATATTCAAAGAATCAACAGAGCAGTTATTGATGTAAAGTCTTTTATCTGATGTGCTGCATGAGGTATGATTAGACAGGCTGCATTGCACACAGTTAGTTGGGTTTGGTGCTTCATAAACAATAGCTAAAATACTGACAAAGACAAAGATTTTCTTTTAATTTTATTAATTTTCTCTTTGCACATTTTTTTTAGTTTCTAACTAATACATTTGAAAGTGTTTTTCAGTCTTACACTTGGGAAATAATTGTGTACAAATTGTTGTTTTTAATGTTTGTGTTTTAATTTAAATGACTGAGAAAAAAGATGGGAAGACGTCGATATTTTTTCTAAATAAATTGCTAATTTAATCAAATAATTAGTTAAGAAATGATGTATAGATGATTGTTTTTAAACCAATCTCATTTATAAAATCACTGCTATGATCTATTTGTTGACCTAACAGTCTCCAAACCAAGGAAGTGAGACCAGGCCGTTAATCTAATAAGTATCTATCCTTTCCATCAGCATTACTAACTCTGCATTTGTGTCAAACTGTGTAGTACAAACAGGCGAGAGATCAATAAATTGCCATGGTTCAATAAGTGTGTAACCCCAGGCCTTGGTTTATTACCAGCCTCAGTGTCATAAA
Source organism: Benitochromis conjunctus (assembly GCA_015052645.1). Taxonomy (NCBI): domain Eukaryota; kingdom Metazoa; phylum Chordata; class Actinopteri; order Cichliformes; family Cichlidae; genus Benitochromis; species Benitochromis conjunctus. Next base: position 7,815 of record VOQK01015579.1, read on the forward strand.
CCCCAATCTTCTGTACCTTGGTTTCTCTTATCAGATACACTGTTATATCTCATTTCACAAACTGTGGCAATCGCCACACTCACTTCCGTTTTCATTTAGTTGGACTCCTTACAGTTTGTGTTTTCTTGCACTGTGAATTTAAGCTTTTATTTTTCAGATTTCTTTTCATGATTGTCAGGGTTTCACAGTTTTGACACAAATTTACAAAAAGCTAATGGTGGTGCGAAGTACATCTGTTAGAAAAGCCTGCTGTGTTTTTAGTGGCTAATTACAGGCTATAGCAACATGGCAAAGCAAAATACAAGAACCTAAAAAAAAGGTTAATTGTAGTAAAGGAGCAGGTCAATTCAATAAATATGAAAAAGCAGGTTATCAACTAAAAATCTGGTGTTTGCATAAGAGATGTTTTGGGGGGTTTTTCAGATGAATAAATTGGGAAAAAAAAACGAATAAAAATTGCGTAGTACTTTAGGTTCAGATGAGTAGGGCTGCCAATATGGATGCTAGATAATTAAACTATTATTGCTGCTGTATGTATTCTGTCTAACCCTTGCAGTACTAATTTGTAGTAGCGGATTACTTTTATTGTAAAACATATAGTTGCTCACTACATTTTTCTTTTTGCTGCTCCAACATTTTCCAACCATATCAAAAAACACATTTTTAGCAAAAATTGACATCACTATATGAAAAACAAAAGACTCCACAGATTCCTTTGGAAAAATAAGTGCGCCTAAACTTTCAGTAGCTTGTAGAACAACTTTTAGTAGTAATAATTCGAAGTAATCATCTTGTGTATGACTTGATCAGTCTCTCACATCATAGCGCAGGAGTTTTGGCCTACTGTTTCTTCAGTGTTGCTACAACATAGCATTTCCATCAGGCTAAGGTCTGGACTGTGACAGGGCCATTGCAACATCTTCATTCTTTTCTTTTCAGCCATTCTGTCTTTGATTTGCTGCCGTGCGTGGGATCATTATTCTGTTGTATAACCCAGTTTTGAGCAATCTTTAAGTGTAGGACAGATGGCTTCATATCTGACTCCTGTATACAGAGGAGTTCATGGTTGGCTCAATGATTGCACTCATTTAAAAGCTTTTGATCAGATCGACACATGATGTGGGATGAAACCCTACATGCATTGCAAAAGTTTAATAGGGTATTATTAGTTAAGGTCATTATTATTTAGAGCAAACATGAATTTACACTTAAGGTAATGAAGCTGATTTTGTACTAGATTCATAGTGTCTAAGGGTTGAAAATCAAGAAAAATCTTCTGAATGTCACGGCGGGGAACACTGGTGTATTTATGAAATGGACTCAAATGTGGACACAGGAGAGATGAACTGAGGTTTAAACAAAAAGCGAGCCTTTATTGCGGCCTTTTGCAAAACGAAGGAACAAGAAACAAAAGCAAAAACTAAACTAAGACCTACACTGGGAAATACTAAACTAACTATGAAAACAGTGACGATGGACATAAATATGAAACTGAACAGAAACATGCGACTATGGAACTATGAAATAACCAAACATGAACATGAACAGTAGGGAAAACTCTGTGACTTGACCTGATTCAACATGAACACAAACAGACAACCTGACAAAGACTGAATGAACACACAGACTAAATACACACATAAGAGGTGATCAGGGAAAGTGGAAACACATGGGGAAACAGCTGACACACATGAATGTCACTGGAAAGTAACACTAAGCCCAACGAACATAAAACAAGACTTTCAAAATAAAACAGGAAACATTGAGAGGCATAGACATGACAACATGAAACACACAGACAAGAAATACAAGTCATGCTGACACAGAGGACAAGAACAGACTCACACAAGTGGACATAGATGAAAACCTAAACTAAAATAACACTCAACTAAATCCTAACTGATAATACCAACACAAGATTGGAACATTTCCTTTTTCTACAATGTTCACAGATTTCAATTTGCCCTTAAAACATAGTTGCTCTTTGCAAAATGACATATAACTACGATATATTCAGGGCATACTTGCAAATACAAAGTTTTACTTAAATAATTTGCCTTGTAAACTTATAATTAAAGTTTAAAAAAATTCTTAGTTACTTTAATGAGAAACTCTTGTTATTGTTTCTTCTAATTAAATAAGCAGGGGACTTTTTTTAAATCATGAAATCTTTAGCAGGCCATTAACTGTAGGATCATACTTTGGAACTAAAAATTATAGCAGCAATCACATTTAATTACACTACAAAATAATGTCTAACCTTCATTATCTCATACACCTTTTATTATCTCTGAAGACATATCTGAACTCAATTAAACAAAGAAAAAAAGTACAACACCACTATTACTGCCATTAATGCGCTAGAGAATTAAAATTCAAAACCTGAAAGAGTCTATAATTTAAAAGGAGATAGTCATATACTGATACGAAAAGTTAATGCCAGCTTATTAAATATGTTTTATAACCTGTGTTTGCATGTTTATAACCCACTTTTCAACCCTTGAGCCATGCCTGAGTGCCATGTTCAAATGACCAACTTAATCAGGCACATCGATTTCAGTGACAGGCTAATAATGCCTCTTAGTGTTGTTCTTGCCAAATGCTGCAATAAATGGAGAGAACGTGAGCGTGTGAGAGAGGCAGAGACATAAGGCTAATGTACACTCGATGGTGTAATGCAAGAAAGGACACAACCCCATGAAAATATTTCAAAATAATGCTGAGGAAACAGGAAATGCATGATTTCCTGCCACCTGGTTTGGATAGTTTCATTGGCTTTTGCTGTTATCATTTAAAATTATGATACTGCACCTCAACCAGGCCAATGTGAAGAATAACAAGCAATGTATGTCCATAACAAGGGGGTTTTATAGTTGACCCCAACCTGCAGCTGCAAACAAACACAAACATAAATATGCATACAGATTTAGATAAAACTGAAAATATGCAGGATTAATACGTGATGATTGTATTTGTTTCTCCAGAGACATATCAAATATATTTATGGTCAGCTGATAACAACCAGTGCCGCTTCCCCTTCTCCTTTTCAGGGTCGCCGGAGTCTATCCCAGCTGTCTTAGGGTGAGAGGCAGGGTACACCCTGGACAGGTCGCTAACACATATACACAGACAACCATTCACACTCACATTCACACCTATTGACAATTTAGAGTTTCCAATTAACCTATCCCCACTAACTGCATGTCTTTGGACTGTGGGAGGAAGCCAGAGGACCCGGGGAGAACCCACGCAAACACGGGGAAGAACATGCAAACTCCCCACAGCCCTCAGTGCTGTTTCAGTAAAACCAAAATCTGATGGTCTTTGGCAGACAAAAATAAATAAATTCAATGCCAAGAAAGGCCGATTCAATGCAGACTCACAGACACAGACATCAACATTCTTATGCGTTGAAAACAGACATTGGTATTCACACTGCATTTACTTTAGAATAAGAAAAAAATGCAGTTATCCTGGAAAATATATATTATATGACAGGCATGCCATATTACCAAGTAAATACTGACTGATTATATTTAACATGCACCACTAGCAAATCACAAATCACCCAATGCCAAATTGCTCCCTGTGGAATTTGCCACACAGTCACCGGCTTATAAATGTGCATGTTTGTACAGCTAGAATTATAGTTTTGTTCCGTGAGCATTAAGGTGCACTCCTTCCCCTGTTCTTTATATGCTTTTTCATTAGATTTTGTGCTTATGTTGGTTCCAAACATATATTTTTACTCATGTACCATTAATTCTTTTTTTTGTGGTCAATAAATCTTGTTGAAAATGCTTTAAGTCATGGCAATAGTTTCAATAGATGCACGTGAATATACAGAATGTTTTGTTCAAGGGAAAATATTTTGATTATGTGATGCTTTCTGGTTTTTGTTTTCTTGCTCAAAATTGGGGCAGTATAAACTATTGTAATGTACAAAATGTCAACTATTCTCATACAGCCTTCTTTCTATTGTTAATATTATTTTATCTTTAATCTCTGTTTTATTAGTGTCTTTTTTAACATGTTTTAGAACTTGTGTGTAGGTTTTATGCTGCTATTCTAAGGCCAGAAGTTTCCTTCTGTAAAACTAATAAAGAATTATCTGATTGTATCGTTTCTTTTTTGGTTTAGCCCTTACATACTGTTTATGTTTGATGCTTCCACCCATATAAGTGTCTATACCAAATTTACAGCAATCTATCTGTTGGCATAGGCAGCAAATCTGACATTATGAAATAGATAGCTCATCTTTAATTGGGGTTTTCAATGGCAGGGAGAGTCTATTTTTGTTGTTGTGATTTTAGAACACTTTTGGGGGAGGACATGTGGTGTAGAGAGCAGAGTGTATTCATCAGATAATATTCAGTGGGTTGTCAGGTTGTGTTCATAGGTTTGTAGCTCCTAAAGTGCCCATTCGCTTCCGCTTATCCTTTTCAGGGTCGCGGGGGGCGCTGGAGCCTATCCCAGCTGTCTTGGGGCGAGAGGCGGGGTACACCCTGGACAGGTCGCCAGTCTGTCGCAGGGCTAACACACATAGACAGACAACCATTCACACTCACAGTCCCGCATTCACACCTATGGGCAATTTAGAGTTTAACCTATCCCCACAAAGTGCATGGACTTGCAACTTCTTTGGACTGTGGGAGGAAGCCGGAGTACCCGGGGAGAACCCACGCAAACACGGGGAGAACATGCGAACATGCGGAGAAAGACCCCGGCCTGATGGTGGAATTGAATTCAGGACCTTCTTGCTGTGAGGCAACAGTGTTAACCACCATGCCACCGTGCTGCCTGTCTCTTTCCTAAATTAGTGAAGGTATACAATTTTCATGCAGCCCAAGAACTAATGAGCACATGACATGGCAAGGTGTTTGTCATCCATCCACAATTTCCAAAAATCACTGCACTCCTACAGAATTGATCAGATTGCAGTGAAAACCTGCACGCAAGCTTGATTTAGGCTTCTGCGGGAAATCTGCGTCCTAGCTTATGTAGTAACCAGAAACTCCTTCTTATTCCTAGACCACAACCTTCCACGCCATTTAAGTTGTTGTTGTATGCGTCCACCCGACATATAGTTGCATTTCTTGGGAGGAAGTTATGTCATAGATCTGAAGAGGAAGTATAAAACTCGATCTGTCTCTCTAAATATCTGGTTTTATATTACATTAAAAAGGCCATGGAATTGATGAGGTGACTACAAAAAATTTCAAAAATGCCAGTGATGTTTTATTTTTCCTTTGCTACAATTAAAATATCTCTTGCTGTAAAACACTCTAAATCCTAAAGTAAACATCTGCAGATGGCACTTTTATAGTCTAACATTGAAGAAAATCTACCTCAGAATATCCTTACACCACATTGATGCTTACTTAAGACACATCCTGGGAATACTACTCACCATGGGTAAAGAAAATCTTATGAGCACATTTATATCAGACAGTCTGATTGACACCCCGTCAAGCCATGTCCTCACACCATATGCCAACTCATGTTGATAAGCTGCAGGCAATTCATCATAGTCAGAAAGAACACATCCCTAGCCTCCGTGCTTTAATGGCTTGTAAACCGCAATGCAGCTGAAATATGAGAATAAACTGTTGTCTTTTTTCTTTTCCAGAATTCACCAAAATCTCATTACAAAACAATGCAATTGTTCTTCATTTTTAGCTGCATTTCTGTTGTTGAGCCAGAGTCTGGACATATGTTTAGTCAAATGTGTTTATGGCCTCTGAGCTTAACATCTGATTGGCCCGTCAGTGAGCAGTAGTACAAAGACTTTAGTAATCTTAATCTTATTGTAATCTTATTACACCACCAAAAATGCAGACACCTGTGATTCCAGGCTGGAGTGCACGGTGAGTGTTGTCTTTTTAGATATGGTATGCTCAGTAAAGTAAGCCAAAATGATGAGGACTGACTACTGAATGAAAATGCAGTTAAAATGTATAGAAAATAGATTTGATGTTATGTTGTTCTTTTAAAAATGTTGATGAACAATATAATGAGAAATGACAGGGAAAGTTGGTGATATATACATAATAATATACAAAAAAGTTCACTGCAGGTGATCACTTTTAGGAGTTCATAATCATTCCTTTGATTCCCTCAGTGTTTAGTCTCCCCTGTGTTTAGTCAGTGGTGTTTTCCCTAGTTTTACGGTTTCCTGGTTTCCTCCCGGTCTTTTTGTATCTTAGAATTTTCAAGTGTCTTATTTTAGCAAATAAAGCTGCCTCCTTTAGTTTATTCCCCTGTCTCTAATACCTGTGTTAGGCATTCATGACATGTGTAGGTTGTTATGGTTAGATTCTCTGTTTTGAAGCTGTGAATCTAAAATCATCACTATTCCATTGAGTGTTTTTTTATTGTTTTTATTTACTAATTTGTGTATTTGTACTTCAAATGACTATTTTTGAATGAACTTGCAACCTTTAAGTGTGTAGATTTTATTTATTTGACACAAACACTACAATTTCGCTGAACAAAACTGGCTCTTACAAAAATCAGACGGCATCTTATCTGTCCATCAGTTTCATTACAAACGGACTCCAAAAGTCCATTTGTAAGCACCCTGTAATAGCCATTTGATGAACTGGAGAACATCCTTGACTTACTGCTGTTCATAACCAGTTAACACTGGTTTCGCCAGAAATCAAATACTTTACTCTTTGTACCATTTAATATATCTTTGAATAACACCATTTAACAACATATTTGGATCTTATAAATGTATATGTGTCAGTTAAATATTTTGCAATGGTTTTCATTTCACCTGAAATGCTCTGACCAGTGTTCATCAGTACTAAGTGGAAGCTGTCAGTCGATTGTGAATCGTTGATGTACTCTTCAGGGATCTGTAAAACTGTTAGAGGAGTCTGATATACGGCGATGACTCAGTGAAGCTCACTTTTGACTTCTGATAAGCGATACTGTGGTGAGTTGTCGAGGATTCTCAACTTCTGTCAGTAAGGGCCGCTGTTTATCCCGCTGTTAGCTGTTGTTAGTCATTCTTATTGAAGCTTTCTTTGAAGTGGATTTAACTTTGTCAGACTTTAATTAGCGAATAAACTCTCAAAGGTGTGATTTTTAGGACACTCAAGCCTAATCTTGGCTTATAACCAGTTGTTGTTGTTATAGCCAACATGTTGTCAGCTGCCTGGAGATAGAAGGGTCATAAATCTAATCTGCTGGCAATAAGTAATTGTGACAATGTCGGAATAATGAAGCATGCTTATGCATATTTTGTCAGAGCCCTGAATTCAGTTCAGGAGATGATGGTTCAGGTAAAGAGGCTGAGTTAGAGATGATAAAAGTTCTAAATGTACAAATCCTAACTGATTATATATACTGTATAGTTTGAAAGAGCTCTTTGTGTAAACCAAAACTCACTCACAACAGACACTTTTTATCCAAATCCGACCTCCCGCTACATGGCTGGGTCATGGTCTTTTCCCTTTTTTGTGTGCTTTAGTCGGGGCTCCGATCTCTTTCTTATTTCTGTCTTATTGTAACTTTATAACTCTTAATAAAAGGTTGATGACTGGCAGCTGCAGAGTGGAGTCTCATATGTTCCTGTGAGCTATAGATTTAGGGACCGTAACAAGTACTTTAATTTTAAATCTGCAGAATTCATCATATTCCAACCTTTTCTATTAGAGTTGTCAGGGATATGGAAAATATTATATATAATAATATATATGTTAGGCAAATGTATAACCTGGCTTAGTTTAACCATACTGCTTTATTGTACACACACACACACACAATTCCCTGCACTTGTACAGAACATATATGTTCTGTACAAGTGCAGGGAATTGTGTGAGTGTGTGTGTTAATGCACAGCTAACCATATGTGAAGTGTTAACTCTTGTATACATTATACAGATCTACTATTTTCATGTTTACTGACAATTTACAAGAACATTGAGCTTGTCTGCCATTTCCACTCCTGCCATTTCTCTTTCAAGTAATGTCAAGGCCAATGCATGTTTGCAGCTCTGCAAGGCTGTCAGTGTTATACTATGCTATTCTTGCAGGAAATTGTAAACGATGTACTTTGTCATTTAGGATGTTAGACACTAGTATAGCCGATGATTATCTGGATCAGGACGAAACAAGTTTCTTAACTTCTGCCTCCACTGTGTTCCTATTTTGTCTTTTGTGTGATCCCCTTAGGGGTAGCTACGGCAAATCATCTCCTTACGTCTCAGCTTATTCCATGCATCCTCTTCTGTCACAACACAACTTTGCATGTCTTACTTAAGTATATCTTTGACTCTTTCCTGTCGTCGTCTTCTTTTCCTGATACACTAATTGCATATGTGTGTGTTTTTGGTTTGTCTGCTAAAATGTTATTTAATACAACTCTTTCTTCACTTTGTTTTCCCCCTTGATCAAACTTGCGAAATAGGAGATACAGTCTTTTTTGCTTATCTCTCAAAAAAGGACATTTCTCCTGCCAGAGAACATGCAGGTGGATTTATTGCTATCCTTTTCAGGCATTTCACTGGGGGTATATTGTTATGACCTTATAGGCCATTCCAGATGATAGATTTTGGTGGTAATAGCCATTTTAATATTACTGTTTGTTACTAAGAGCATCTGAGTCAGCAGGGCATAGCTTCAAAGGCTTAATGGGGCAAAATAAATTGCCACACCAAGGGAAAGATACAGCACTAATCACACCATTAACGTTGAACATCAGCCCAAAGTGGCCATGTTTGTTTGAAGTGTCGAGAAATGAACTTGGGTCAAATCAAATTAAGGGCATTGGGACCACATAAATAGAGGAGAATATGCAGCCCGCTCATTTTTGTAAATCGTATTTTTTCGTCCTCTACCTCTCCTGCATTAGATTTAAAAAATTGGATTTGTGAATGTCCTTAAACAAATCTCATTGTGTTCAACTGTTTCGCTGTTCATTTAATATCACAGGAACTGAGCTGCAAACCATTAAGTATAGTTGTAATTACTTAGAGCCTTTGTTTTATGACTTTCTGGCCAAGTAGTCATCCTTGTCATAGAGGAATCTATTGCAGATTCACTAAGGCTTATAGTGCCATTAGGTTTTATGCGAAGACGTTTTCAAGCCCCATTTAAGACTTTTGTCTATATCAATTATGTTTATATGCAGGCAAATCCTATAGAGCTATAATATTACATTCAACAAGTCAAAGTTTCTACTGTGTGATATGAATTCATTTCCAAATAAATCTAAAGTGTTAGCTTATTCCCTTTTTGCCTGCCTGTCACAAAAAAGGTGTATTCTTTATAGTTAGCTCAGTGTTTTAGGAACTTTAGGATTTACAGAAACAAGATCAATATCTTCATAGTGAATAATCTTTAGAAATGGATATCAGCATGTAAATGTATAGGGAAGATCAAAGTTTTTGGTACAGAAAAACTTCACGTAGTGTGAGTTCTTATGGCTGCTCATGTCTCAGCACGCTTTAGTTGCGTGCAGTTGAGTATTCTTACATAATATTTAAAACTATTTTATTTTTACTTACTTTTGTAAACAAGCGGCAGTAAATAGATAAAGGTAGTCCTTGTCTAGGGTGTGTCCCAACACCTGCATGACATATGTCATATTATCTCATGTTGCTTTATTAGTCTTAACATAGCTCTATATCATGACAGTCCTGATCCTGATAAACATAATATACATTCAACCTTAAGTTATTATTATTACAACTGTATCTGCTATATGATTTGAGGCCAAAAAACTTCAGGTAGCAGCTTGACGACATGCTTCTCAGGGAGAAGCCTTGCCAATGTCTTCAAGGCTCAAATCTCCTAAATATAATAGGTACAAGCTCCTCTTACTGATTTGTTAAAGCGTGTGGGACCATTAGAATTTTCAGAGGTGCAATGCGTTGTCTGTTGACCTTGGGCTTGGGCTTGAGGTTGAGCGACATCGCAAGTGGGGAAAAGTACTTCAGAAGTTTTCCAGGTAAACTAGAAGTGAAACTCCAGGGCAATGGATAAAATGAAAAGCAGAAACACCTATGCCTTAAGGACCTATCCAGCTGAAACTATGCCTATTGAGTCATGCTCAATGTGAAACCATTCAGCATATATTGCCTATGGTTTAAAATGTGTCAATTTGAAGCATTTTTAAAAGTCTTAAACTACTTTCTGCTTTGGAGTACAATTTTAAGTACCATTAAACATGAATTTCCCCTTGGGATCAATAAAGTTAGTCTTATTCTTATTATAAGCCACCATCACACTTGAAAAAAGGCTGAAAAATCAACCAACCACGGATGTCATTGTGACAGAAGAAACAAGGCACTTCAGGATCTTTCAACTGATCATAAAGACCACCAGTACCAGTACCAGTATCTAATGGGATTTGCTTCAAACTGTACCCTGTAAATCAGATTTGCCCAGTTCTCTTTTTTCCTCTTGCTGTGATGAACAAGCATCTGTGATCATCCTTGACTGACGGTGGAAGAACAACTCCTTCATGGTCGTGAAAGTAAGGGCAACATGAATGTATAATGCATTTTCACTGTGTTGTTGCCTTGGGTATTCAAATTGTGTTTGCAGGGAAGAGGAAACCAAACCACGGCTGTGCATAAACTCCCTTTGATTGACTGTTGATGAATACTTCAGAGATCACTGGAGGTAAACTACTGTATAATGGAAAGGTTTGATATTGACAGCTATCCAATAAAATTCATTCCTGAGTCCGGAATTCCCCCCAGGTAGATAAACAAGGATTTCCACAGAGTGCTGTGCTAATTAAATAAATAAAAACCTTAACAACATTAGCTTTCTTTTTGTATGAATACACTTGCCTTACTGCCATACTCTGTCTGTTCAGGCTCGTCTCTTCCTCTAAATGCGGCTTGATCTGTGCTTTACAATGAAATATTCATTACTCTGTGGTATTTCCACATCTGATTTACCCTGCATTTTCTGTGAAATCTGAATTTTAAAACCTGTGTCAGGAATTTATTGGTTTTACATTTAAAACACGCGCTGGGGCGTATTCCCCTGAGTGAAATTCTATTTTGTGATTTATAAAGATAAGAAGTGAACACAAAGGAACTAATTTCCAGCATCTGGAACTCTGGGGAGTGACATTTCATTTGGGGAGTGAAACAGACTAAAAGCATGCTTCTGATTCGACTGTTTTGCTTGAATGATGATGGAAGAAGAAATCTTGCAGTGCAGCAGGCAACTGATATTTCATTGAATTTATATTCTCAGAACACAGAGGAGTGAAATTACTAAACAATGTCAAAAACACATGCAAAACAAACCTGTGTGTGTGCAGGAAAAGTGCACTTGGGGTTATCTTGTTTTTTTTTAACTCCTGAAGCACAACTTTCACTCGTTTGCTAAGCAACAATCTCAGCTCGGACTGCATGAATGAATTGAATGACTCACTGGCATTTTTGCTGTATGCTATTAAAAGATTTTTGTTGCACGCCACACATTACATAACATGACAGCCATTGTTATTTCATCAAGTGTTGGTGCAGCCTGGGCTAAACTTGTTTAATGCCACTATAAACATGCAAGCAATGTTGCCATGCTGTTGTAAAATCTGTTGAATACCCAGAGCAATTGTTACTTATTGCAGCATTAGGCCTTAATTGTCTAGACTTGTTATTTGAGGCTTAGCCAACGACAAATTAAGATAGCCTTTCAATACCAAGTCAGTAATAAGATGTTTAACATCTGGTCAAATTATTAACA
>VOQK01015579.1:19552-35358 GCA_015052645.1 Benitochromis conjunctus
ATAATGGTTTTAAATCAAATTGGAAAAATCTTATAAACTGCATGATAAAATATGCACATAAACTTGCATGTAGAAAGGACTGAAGGTCATAGTTTAATTCTTTTCAGTGTCTTCACGCTTAAAGTAATATATTATATTTCTTTAATTTAGCCAAGTGAAGTAAGCAGCTACTGTAAATCGTACTGTTTCAGTGAAATCCAGCATATTACATGGAAAAACTAAGTATACACTTATGCTTCCATTAAGTGTGCTGCTGATCAAGTAATCAGGTGCCTTTTGATTATCAGCAAGTGTGAGCATCTCTGTAAAAGCAGACGTTTGTCAGTTTTCTGGTGTTCAAATCCAGAGAGGAGAGCAAAACAAAGGCTATATCTCAAAGTCTACAGGCCTCAGTTAGCAGGTTTAATTCACTTCAATACACATTCAAGTACCTCAGGTAATGAAAATTATGCTAGCACAATTAAAGACAGAAAAAGGATGACTTGTTTGGAAGGGTTGCCAGGAGAAAGCCTCTTCTCTCTAAAAAGACCGTGGCAGTTTGCAAAGTCACATGTGAACAAACCACAAGATTTCTGGAGCAATGTCTTCGACAGACGGGCCCAAAGTGGATATGTTTGGCCATAATGCATAGCACCATGTTTGGCAAAAACCAGACAAAGTATTTCAGCACAAACACCTCATACCAACTGTCAGCTCAGTGGTGTAGGAGTGATGATTTGGGCTTGTTTAGCAGCCACAGGACTTGGGCAACTTGCAGTTATTGAGTCAACCATGAAGTCCTCTGTATATCAAAGTATTCTAGAGTCAAATGTGAGGCCATCTGTCCAACAGCTAAACCGTGGCCAAAACTGGATCATGCAAAAGGACAACGATCCCAGGCACACCAACCAATTTAGAAGAGAATAGCAGAAAAAGAAAAAAATCAATGTGTTGCAGTCGCGCAGTTAAAATCCAGACCTTAACCCGACTGAAATGCTGTCCTGGAACCTTAAGAGAACTGTGTATAGACAGAAGCCCTGAAACCTGAATGAACTAAAGCAACGCCATAAAAAAAAGAGTGGTCCAAAATACCTCCACAGCACTGTGGGAGTCTCGTAGTCATACAGAAAACAATTAGTCCAAGTTATTGCTGCAAAAATTGGTTCTACAAGCTACTGAATCATGATGATCATGATGTGTAACTACAGAGTTCTGTGAACACTTTTACTTTTAACGCAACGAGCTGTTAGAGTAACCGAGATCAGTTACTGCAGGTTTATTTCCCCATACTGTATATGGACTTTAATGCTAAAATGCTCCTCATGTAAAGGCCATGACAGAACAAAGTAACGCGACATCAGCAAACACCTTGAGTCGTATTTGTCAGTTTGAGAAAAACTGCACTCACCCGCCCTTTTAAAAAATAAATAATCAATCAATGTTCCACTCCAGGAGGAGAACTTGTTCGACTTGGGGATCAAGACGTCACCCAGACAGCTCAGGGCCTCAGAGGTAAGAAATGACACCATCGTCATTTCTTTACACGTGAATTAGTGCATGAAATTTCACATACCACAATAACCAGAAGCCATGCAAGTGCTAGATTGCTTTGTTGTTGCATCAGTATGATGCAGGGGTTGCTCTGTATCTCTCTGTGCATGGTGTTTATTCATTAATTTATGTAGTAGTTTCTCTGATCTGACATCAGAGAGAATACAAAGGCCGTGTCCTTATCTGTGCACGCTGATCGGAGTTACAGTTAAAACACAGGTGTCTTACTGATACGGTCATTTTAATACTTGCCTCTCCCTACACATTATCTGCTGAGTTTAAAATACCAAGTTTGCAGTGACTTCATATCCAAGTAGCACCATGATTTTTAATAATTGCAGACTTAGTGATTTTAATCCTGTGTGAAAACTGCAGAGTGTGTAATTTATAAAGTACACTTTCCAGGATGAGTCACTGAATACAGAATTCTCTGTAATTCTCAGCCCATGAATATTACACTGGCTTCGTTTTTTTCTTGTTTTTGATTTGTCCGATGTCTACCTGCTTTTATGTCACACAGAAACAAGCCAAATATTAATTGGGCTTGTTTCTGTGCGACATAGAAGCGCACAGAGCACAGAAGAATATAATGCTTTTTTTTGTCAGATGCCATTGTCTTCTTTGGTGTGTCTGCTTTGATGCAGAGGCTGTGACAGTACTGGCCATCCAACATTCCTCACACAAACACCTCAAGGGTTCACAGAGAGTGTCCAGCGAGCATCAGTTCTCTGGAACTTTGATACCAGAGATGTAAGGAGAATGGCCAGAGTGCTTCGATGTGATAGGAGTAACTTAAATAACCATTTGTTACAACCAGGATGTGTAAAAAAAGCATTTCTGAACACACAGTACATTCAAGCTTGAAGCTGATGGGCTGAAGACCACACCAAGTGACACTTATGTCAGCAAAGAGCAGCAAACTAAGGTTACAATTCACACAGTCTCACTCTGAACATTTTGTGTCCCTTAATACCAACAGAGCATTGTTTAAACACCACAGCATACCTCAGTGTTGTTGTTAACCATGTCCATCCCTTTATCATAACATAAAGGGTGCCATCTTTTGATGGCTGCTTCCAGTAGGGTGCTGTGTCATGTCACAAAGCTCTAATCATCTAAAATTGGTTTCTTGAACGTGACATTAAGTTCACTAAACTCCAATGGCCTTTACAGTCAGCAGATCTCATTCCAGCACAGCACCTTTAGGATGTAATGGAAAGAAATTGACATCATGGATCTGCAGCCAACAAATTTACAGTAACTGCATATTGCTATCATGTCAATATGAGCAAAATTATCTGAGGAATGTGTCCAGCACCTTGTTAAACCTATGCCAGAAAGAATTACAGCAGTTTTAAAGGTGTGACCCAGTACTAGCTAGGTATACCTTATAAAGTGTATGGTGGGTGACCCATCGTGGCTCTGACGTCAAAGGACACTTCGCTGGTAATTTTGAGACACCACCTGCTTTGACAATACTGCATTATTTAACATTCTAGGAAAGACACAAGACTAAGACAAAGTTATATTTTACAATTAAAGGGGAATACAAATTATATAAAGAGGGTGACAGTTGCTGGGAGTTCACACAGAACCATTCACATAAAAATGCAGAGTGAGCCCACATGACTTCTGACTTGGGCAAGCAGCGAGAAAAATGCATTACACTGTGTAAATGTGAGACGAGCTCAATTTTAGGGTTGTTGGAGAAAATGTAAATAAACAGGGTATAAAAGCTATCAGCTATCAGACAAGGATGCATGGTGACCTTTTTATGGGAGGATCTGAAGGCTAAAGAGACTCAATCAAATGGAACCTTTCCTGCCACAGCATGGTTTGACAGGTGCTGTGCATGAGCACTGAACCAAACTATGAAACCCACTAAATGATTAATAATAGCCTGTAGCTTCAAGTGTGATGACACTAGCGGGAATGGTTACTGGCAGCTTTTTTGCTGTTTTTTTTTCTTCTCACACACACACAAAAATAAAGACCTTTGGACTCCCATGACTTGCACCTCCTGCAGTGTGTGAGCTTGTATTAGTTGTCAGTAGCCAAGCCAGACCTCCCTTCTGCAATGCAAAACTCAAAGTGCTTCTGGCCACACAGCACATCTGCTCATCCTGCCCTGAGAACCATCTATTGCTCATGTGCAGTTAGAGATCAGAGATCTCAGATCAGGATGTCACACGAATATATCCCTATGGTTTGATCAGCAGAGATAGAAAAAATGCTAGAGGTCTGAGCAGGTGGGGTCCGGTGGGGTGGGGGGCACACAAGCCAAGCAGGGATTTTAGCTGTTGAAAATATAACTCTCAATAAATATAGATTGGTGATGATGCCCTCTTGTAATTTTTCAGCCCTGCACTGAAATGTGAGTACTACTGTGTCGAGCATAAAGTTGCTTGCTTGTGGAGCACAATCCATCCTCTTGTCATGCTGTTCTACATCCCCGCATCCATCATGATCTATAAGGTACACAAGGTCATTTGGGAATCTTTTAACTGTTAAAATTTGTTGACTGCAGGAGCACAGACTGATAAAAAAGTGCCCGTATGTGTGTGCACATATGATGATTGTTTGCTGGGTAGTACCTTTTATGCTCCCAGAGAAGGCACATTTTCATTCCGCTCAGAGAGCAAAAAGCCTCGGGGAAATCAAAGTAAGCATTTCCCCATTCCAAAGCACCACCTTTAATAGGTACAGCGCCACCCAAGCATTCAGCAATGTCCTTTGGGCTGTGAGCACGAATCATGGCCAAAACTGCCAATCGTTTCAAAAAGTTATTTCATAACATTTGCTTTATTTGTCCCTTTTATTCTGCATTTAGGTAATATTAGAAAGATACACAGGACTTGTGGTTCACTTTACTTGTAACAGTCATCTAAATTTTATAAGCAAAATGCCTTTGTATTGGTTTAGTAGCCTGTGTCAGAGGCCGGTGGTTCATGAATCACTACATATAATAGGTGCTAAGTGAGTAAGGCCTACCCGAGCAGTTACAGTAAGTAGCATCTTGATTTACTACAGTACCTTTAAGGACAGGTTACCCAACTTTAAAAAATGAACAGACCCACTCGCTGAACTCATTGCACTTCCTTGTCCTGGGGGAACAGGGCATGGTGTGTTGCTTTGTAAAAGAGCACATTAATAAGGGAAGAGCTTGTTCCTTCATGTCGTTTAAGTGTTTCTGGAGGGCATCCACCATGTCCTCCACGCTCTTTGGGGTTGGTGGTAGGGATATGTCCCATTTCTTAATGGATACTCCACACATCAGGATTCCCTTGAAAGGCTGTCAGTTTTTTTTTACTTCTCAATCTCCATGTTCTTGCAAAAGCCTCTGAAGGTTTCAATCATGCTAAAGTACTTCCTCATATATTGCCTCTGCATTTTCTACAAATTTTCCCAGCACTGATGTTAAAAAATGACTATTTGGTAAAGAAAAAAAATGAACAATGGTTTCAAATGAGCAAAAACTCAAAAACAAACAAAAAAACAACGCAAGCTTTCGCTACATTAAAACGGTCTCCTGAGCAGACAGTTTTTCCTCTCTCAGACAAAATATTACTTAACGCATAATATTTCCCATCCACTAGTATGGATCTTTTTTTCTGCGGTTCAAAACAGATGCCTTGTATTTGGCACAAGTGAAAGCAATTCCACCCTCTGGTTTCATTAGGGGTTAATAGTGTCCAGACACACCAGCCATTAAATTAATTAAAACAAAAATAGAGTACCCACATAACAGAGATGGATGGGGCTCTAACGAAGATATTTACAGGTAACTTAATTACATTCACCAAATAAAACACATCTAGGTCACAAAGAGGAGAATTCTAAATAGGCAATTAAGCCAGTGGTAAGAGCCTTAATAAGGCAAGCAAAGTACATAAAATGAGGGGAAGTAAGTGAGTGTCAGTGCAAACGACTTTGCCTAACACTATTCATCATGGGACTAAGTGGTAAGATGGTGTCGGGCTTCTAAATTCTAACAGCATTAATCCCAGATAGCAGGGCTCATACCAGCCAGTATCAATAATGGCAATAATAACTCATCCATCTGGAAGTCATCCAAACCCTGACTGGTTAATTATGCTTCCCTCATGAATATGCCTTCCGGTTTTTAACAGTGGGAGAAGAAGAACATGGCAGGGAGATAGAGCGAGGGAACAATGGAGCAGTCTCACATCTAAATAGCTTTTGTTAGCCAGTTCAGAGGCATCTGACTATAATGTGCTCTCGATCATAGTGACATCAGCTTCAGGGACCATCCCCTTATCCCATCTGGTGGACGTCAAGGGACCTTGAGCTTCTGCAAACATGACAAGAAGTCATTTATTAGACAGCAACCTTGACCAGCTTATTGTCCCCAAACTTTAAATTGTCATTTCTGATGGGGAAAAAAAGCTTGATCCTTTTGGTATGATATGAATAAATTTCTGTGTAGTGGGTGAAGGACAGAGTGAGGCCTGATGGGCTCCATTACTGCATATGTTCAAGCGGCTCTTTCAGATCTATTTCAACATACTAATACATTTTTTACTAGATGAAATCATCTTATTGGTAATTATTTAACATGACTGTGATTCATTCAAAACCTGAGAACTACGTTAAATATGATACTTTGTCATATATATATATGTATATATATATATATATATATACACACACACACACACACACACACTAGCCGCCAGTAACATCATATTATAGCTATTATTATTATGTATAATAATAGAAAAAATACCTTGAGCATTGACGTGTTTTTGAATTGCTGCTAATGTGTTAATTCGTCTCTAATGATTGTCCATTATTTTACCAGATGTTTTTCCCATAAATGATGCTTTCAAGTAAGGACTTTTAGTTGAAGCATTCACATAAAAAGAACCATATGTTTGAAGCAGTTTACTTGAAAGTCTTACTTAAGTAAATGACAGAAGTCCCCTTCCACCAGCACTGTGTCTAAACACTGACCCTCATAAACACAGCGTCAGTAATGAACAAAAGTCACACTACACTTGTGTTCGCAGCAGACTCTTATCGCCTGTGCACGTCTTCTTTTTACAGACAATAACTACTGGCAGAGCCTGGCTAACCTCCACAGGAAGTTTTCCTTGAGAGAACTCACTACCCTAACCTGATTCTATCTTTTAAGACGAGTATTCCCTTACCTTAATCCCCTGCTAGAACAACGAAAGGTTTCTGTTCTGAAAGTTTGATCCCTCAGGATTGGATCCCCAAAATTTGTCTGGAGTACAGCCTAAATGAAGAGACACACTTCACCTTCACATTCTTAACAGAACAAAAACACAAATCACGACCAAATGAGCTGAGCTCTGAGACGAATGAAAGCAGGTGAATGCGTAATTATGTGATGTGATTTAAATAATGCTCATTAAGTTAAAATCTTGTACTGTAAGTTTTCACAGCATTGCGTAAACAATGAACATGGCACCTTTTCCTCTTGACTTGCATCTTGACTTGCCCTTTAGTACCTTGCTTATGATATATTAGTTTAACTATGACTGATACATCCATTGTTTCGGTTGGAAGAACAGTGATAACCGCAGAGCTATAGTACAACAAACCTTTCTAAAGGTCAGATGGAATAATGAAAAAGGTCCAACCATGACTTAATGGAAATAGCTATAAGGATCACGTTGGCAAGGTGTAAGAATGGCATCATTAACCCCTCCTGCTCTCTGATGTAGCCTTCCTTATATAGAGTCCGTTGAGTTTGGGCATTTACATTGACATCTTCAAAGAATGAATGTAAATGAACACCTAAATAACACCTCTGCCCCCTTACATTGCAAGTTTTGTGAGATCAACATTATTAGAGCACACACTGACATATCTTGTAATTTTTTGGCCCAGGCCATTATCGTCATCCTTTGCTAATTCAATTATGTTGACACATTTGGATGACACTTCTATATGACTGTGAGACTTTGAAGGAGACTGTGATTTTAACACTTGTTGGAAGCTATAATTGAACTGGCACACCACAGAATGAAAGGTCATTCAGAGCAGAGATCAAATATTTGACAATTATGGTTCAAAGCTATTTCATTTGATATAAGCCAACTCAGCGAGGGTCAGGAGGAATACTTTCATTTGTTTTGCCTGTAAGAAGAGAATTAACATGGGACCATAACATTTTAATTAGTGACTGTTCTAATTTAGCACACAAGCTGTACATTTTTTGCCTTTATCGCTGCAGTAATGTTATAAGGGCATCTTTTACTGTAGGTAGATATTGATCTTTGAAAAACTGTCAAAGCCGTAAGGGACTGTAAACTTCACATTTATGCCCTTAAAAGTGCACTGAAGTTAGATATCGCTCATTTAAGATTACTGAAACACACAGATAAAGACTTGAGTTTTTAGTATTTTACACATAGTTTTATATATTAAAAGGGAAATTCATTAATATTTGCCTTTATTCTGAAGTCAGCTCAGTGTAGCCAGAGATTTAACACTGGTGTTAATGTTTTGACACTTGCGTTAACACTACTTAAAGGCCATGAATATGTGCATGCACAATAATTACGGACATATGTTGACACGTTCATGTCAATTAACACAGAGATGCATGTTTTAAAAATGATATACTGCAAACGTTCACCTTGGTGTATGTCTACATTAAAGGTGCGGCAGGCTGCATGATCTTGGCATTATTTGACACAAACGAAACCTCAACATTACTTTTCAGCAAAATATAGGAATTAAAACCAATGCACTTCTACTTGGCTGTGCTTTAATCCCCCAAATCATCATCCCCATCATCATTACATCATCACTGTGCTTTAATCATCAACACCATTTATGTTCTGGAGCTCGAGATGACCAACAAAATCCACACCAGTTAAAGGTTCTGCAAATATCTACGTATGAAAATGCCAATGAAACAGTGAGAGACCGTTCTGAGATCATTAGCCTTTGTCGTTTGTGCTTCTTCCTGTTTTCTGCTTAGTTCAAGAAACAATCAAATACAATTAATTATTGAGTTCCACAAGTCTATCCATAAATTAAAACGATTTAAATTAGCCAAACTCAATGAGGTTATCTTCTTGTACATCCCTGGACCACATGGTCTGTGTTGGTGCTAATTTTAGGATGCTATTTGAGATCTGACCACTTTAACTAGCATGCCTTTAATTCACCATCGACCTGGAAATGACTCAAAGTGTTCTGCGTACTGTTACCAAAACAACAAGTTTTTTATCTAAACAGAACTTCAAGGGGAACTTATGTATTTTTGAATCTTTCTAGCTCAAAGTAAAGGTAGTCTCCATAGTCTTAGATGCAATAATTAGTATACATATGTTAAATTATACAGAGTGGCCAATACATTTACTTCACTGAAACCCTTTTGAATTGGATTAAATGCATCAGCCTAAGAAAAAGCTTTAAATTCTACAGTTAGCACGGTACATTTTCTGATCAGAACTGAATTATGTGCAGCATATATGCTGAATTCCTGTTTACAATCGCACTTGTTGACGAATAATTTAGCAAGCAAAAAAAAAGTTGCAAAAACAAGAATAATAAATGTGAGTAACAGAAATATTATGAGATGAAAATAAATCAGAGTCTTAGAATCTCAGCGCTATGATAATATTTCTAACTCCTTTCTTTATGGAATGTTAATTCCGTTTGACCTAGAATATTTTTTTCATTCCATATATGCATTTTTTCAGAGGGACTTAGAAGTCCCTCTGAATAAAAGTCTGATTCATATGCTAGAAATGTCGGTGTAATGTAATGCTAATGACTTTTATGTTGCCTTGGTGGAATGTTTTACTTCTCAAGCATGCCCCAAAATATTTTCGCGAGTATACACACACACATGCAGGGGCACACAGAAAACGCACAATAAAACACTCTACTTCAATACTTCAAAAGACTCATCTGATACAATAAAGAAGAAGACGGCTGAGAAAATGTAATCGGCAGCACCAGATTGGTTCCAAAGAATTCCTGATCTGTTTTTTGTCCTCCACTGCATTACATTTTGTCAGGTGGACAAAGTTGTCAATCAAGCTAGCAAACCTATTTTACGTTGTCAATAGGACAGAGGAGAGAGTGTTCATTCCTTCAATAGAGGGCTAGAGATTAAAGTAGGCCAAGCAGAGAAGAGGTAATTTTCTGGGATGATGTATTGACACTAAGACTCGATCATCTCCCACATTGTATTTCAGATGTGCTCGTAGACAGCCAGACCATGGAGAGAAATACTGGTCCCACCTGGCATATGGTCCTACTAGTTTTTATACGAAAAATGTCTCTTTTACTTTACCTGATAAACCTTTCATAACAAGTAGTGTGCTTGTGTGGCTTTGTTTTAGTCGAACGATGTAGAAAACCCTGCTGGACCAACCTTCACAATGCATATTTTTCATCTACATTTAAATTGGTTGCTTTGTTGTACCTTTGAGCTTTGGACTGTAACTCTGATTAAACTTGGGCTCTTGTTGTAGATCACTGATTGATTGAAATAAACAATGCCACTGGCCAGTATAGCAGCATGAGTGCCACACTCATTTAACTGGATGTGACACTCAGTTAGAGAAACAGGAGGAGGAGATGTGATGTGCGATGTTTGCAGACTAACATTGCAAAGCACTCCAGGAAGTTGTTAATGAGACAACAAGGAATTAGCGAATAACCTCTGATTAAGTGCAAGCATCTCAACAAATTTTTGTAATTTGCCTTGAGATTAAGGTCTATATTGCATCGATTTGAGAGTCATGAAAAACTTGTCCCATGGCTGCTTTTCTTAAATCTACATTTACTCGTTCCTTAGTAAGCAGAAGCAGCCTATGGACAGCCAAAGAGAAATTGGATATTCTAAGTGGAAAAGTGCCAGATTGCATAAAAGCTTCTTAGTGTGGTTAAAGACATTTGCTGCATAAGGGGTTAACATGATAAGTATTCATTGCATGAATATTCTATCAAAACTATCCAGAGAACATACTGATCATAAGCTTTTAAATAACAAAAATGCAAGCTGAGCATGTTGAGTCAGAACTGTCTTCTAATCTATTATGCTACCAATAGGTGAACAAAAGTATCAGTACTGTACTACATTACTGTCTCTATGCACTACAATTTAATGATCGTGTCAGCATTTCTGTTCAAAGGCCTCACTTCTGATCAGATAAGCCTCTCGTTTCCTCCCCTTATTTGAATTCCCTTGAACTAGAAAATGGATCTTTCCCCTGTCTATAGAGGAACTGAAACAGGATCCAGGAAGGGCTTTCGGAAAGGAATTCTGATTAACAACATAAAAGAATATTCAATTCCACGGAAAATTACTGGGCTAAGAAACTTTTGGAGTACAATTGGAGCTTAGTGAGGAAAGTCAAAGTCATTTTATGTTATTTTTCTGAGACCACAGTGGTTGCTTTGTGAACGTTGACGTAAAAGTGTGTAAAGATGATGTAAAAGTGTGATCAATTTAATAGGCTAGTAAACAAGATGATCAAATAAAGTTCAAGGAATCTGTATTGAAGTAAAAATGTTTAATTATTAATAATAAATACAAACCATAAAATTTGACTCCATTAGGCTGTTAACGTGATCTGTTAAAAACAAAATAAATAGCCGCACATTTTCTCTCTCCTTGTCTTATTTTGCTGGCTTTGACCTTGAATGTTTTGCCCATTACACTACCAATGCTCTGACAAGTATCCATCGCAGCCTCAGGGAGCTGATGCACAAAGATAATGAATCAATTGTTGCCTTTATCCATGATCCAAAGGTATGATAACTCAAGTCTGAGCCCGTTCGCCTGAGAAACTGTTAATCCTCAAGGGAGTGACTGTAGGCTGTAGAAGAAGGGTAAACTGATTCAGAAAGGGGTCACTGTCTGCTTCTCATGCATCCTATCTACACCAGACACTACTGATCGAATGTCCAGCCTCAACATGTATGTAAGAAAGCCACGTAGTCTTGTGTTTCACGTAGATTCCAATGATATCGCACTTTTTTTGAAACATTAGACATGTGAATCAAAATTGGGTTTTTTTTGTTAACATGAAAATAATCTAATGAAGCACATCTCCAAAAATCCCCAAACCTCACCAAAAAATTAATAAATTCATACCAGTTTTTGCTCCTGCAGTATTCACTTATTTCACGGTTCAAAATTGTTATTTATTAGCACCAGCCTTGTGAATGTTGTTTCACGAGTTTTTCTCTGGTGGCATGAATGAGTCAGAGTTGACGATTAACAACATCACAACATTTTGGATATCATCATGGGACCCAAAATATATATTTTTGGTTTCTGACTTGCCCTAGTGCCGTCAATGTGTTTTGGGGGGTAATTTTTTAATTCTAGTGAAACTTTTTAACATTTATTACATGAATTGCCATAAAAATAGCTCTTAGAGGATGTGAACTTAGGCTTTCCTGTATAATTACTTAACTTACCTCTACAGTAACCCAAGCTGCTGCCTTGGCACATTGAATCGATAATTTCAGACCACTAAATAAAATAAAATAAATCTTCCCCTGAATTATCGATATGTGATTATTATTTACATTTACTGAACACTTTTTTACGTACACCTTTTTAACAGCTGCTGGTGGTGGTGGTGTATTATCTTGACACACGTCCATCACTATGACACAGTGCATCTTCAGATGGCTGCTTACAGCTGGATATAACCATGTCGCAAAGCTTAAATCACCTTCAAAGTGGCTTCAACAATCACCACATATGGATCAAGCAGAGTGCCTTTAAGATGTGGTGGAAGATGTGCAGCCAACAAACTGGCAACAAATGTGTGATGTTTCCTTGTTGACTATATGTTATGAAAAGTTGAGGCAATTTAAAGGCAAAAAGGGGTTTTATTTGCTACCAATAAAGTGATATTTACCTTACACTGAGTCATTAAAGGTTTATTACTTCCTTAAAGCAGGTCTTTAAAGCTAAATATAATGTATTTTGTACAATGACCCATTTTCAACCATTTCTATATCAGCACCTGCAGTTTTATTCAGTTACTCATTTCAAACACTGCAATATTATTTTCTTCCTAGATCTACACAGTGACATACACACCATACACATCTGCGCCTGCACCCACACATTACAGTATTTACACGTGCAGTCTTAGTGGTGTAAGTCTTCATCATTAAATACAGGTCATTTCTGATTCAACTATCTTTTAGTACACAACTGACATTGGTATACATTTCAATTTACAGTCATGTTTGAACATTTTTATGTTCGTGTAATCCTTTCACTCATCATGTAAGGGTTATTAGCGTCTATTTCACTGATGCCCATAAAAACTGACATTATGAGATACAGTGCCTGTGAGAAGAATACCAATAGAGACCCCCCCTCTTTAACTCAGTTGCTCCAAATAAGCACATAGTTTCTTGTTGGAAATTGTCTGAAACAGAAGCATTTGCAGTAGAAGTCAATCGGCTTCAGTCAATCAATTACAAGCAGCACTGATGATTACGCTGGAGTGTGCGTTTCATGCAGAGCATACCTAAATGAGTTACTCCTTATCTACAGTGCAAGCATTGCTTGTTTGGCTGGTATGTAGGAATGTTTTTGGGGGTTTTTTCTTCATCACAGCGTACTCACTATTACTTATTTATGTGTACACTCATGAACACTTACCACTGATTCGACAGATATGTAATAGGTTTGTTTTTTGTTTTTTTCATTTTTAGGATATAAGATATGCTAGTTATTAATTTTAGTTATTAATGCCTGTGTGAATTTTGATAGTGCTGTGATTCCTGTCGAGAGACAAACTGCAACTCGCAAAACAAGCTTGTAAAATTCACACTTCCTGACTATCATTTGAATTCTCCCAAATATATCAGAGTTATACTTTAATCTCCCACTTTCTCAATTTCGCAGCACTTTCATAATAACAGTTATGTTATTCTAATATCTATCTGTAATATTTTAATAACTGACTGGTCTTCTGCTTTCAAAAACAGATGACCTATCAAAGAGATGCACTCAGATTCCGTATCATGTAAGAACTGGAAAGCATTTCACTGTCAAAGCTACAGCAGATTGTCCAGGTATGTGGAACTTCACAGTACTGGGGAAAATTTTACATTACCACAGCAGTTGGACAATGTTGCTGTCAGTCATTAGGTGAACTTGGTTGCAACGATGTATATTGTGCTATACTGAAAACAGCGTGTCACTGTAGCCTGCAGTTTGCACAGAAGATGCTGACTTGTCTGCAAACACTTGCCAACTAATCGCTGAGCAGCAGTGAATCTGTGAAAAGTGCAGTGCAAACTGGAAACATGAACTGTTCACCTTCAAAATAAAAGTTGCCCATTTTGAAATGTGTTGGCTGCATATAGTAAGTACTGATTATCCTCTGTAGGAGTGTATAAAATAAGAGCCACACAGCTTGGAAATCATGCAATGCACCGGTTTGTATAAAACTACATTCTAAACTATTCACAGTGAGGTTTTTACAACTCGTTGAATTTTATTTTAAAACAGCCACTGAAATAACGTCAGAAAAAAAAGTCAGTGCTAATGTGAAGATACAAACATTTAATTTATGCACAGTGCCACAGTCCACATCCATCAGGCTTAATACTTTTGACAGTTCTGAGCAACAGCCCCACAGACACATCAGCTCTATGAGAGGACAAACAACACTTCAATCAACACCTGTCAACCCTGAATAATTGTCACAGAAGAATCCACACTGGCAAATATTCTAGGTTTTAGAGAAGTCAGGACTATAGTTTTGAATCACCTTGATGAGTACCATAGCCATCTGTCACATTGGCAGGCACTTGTGATTTCTAGGTGATGAAAAAACTATGTGACATTGAATTCATGCATGGCATATGATTGTGCCTTCTGACTCAGACTGTCCTGCTGGGCTAGCTACTGACTTGTGTGGCACGTCGCTGGTGTGGAACAAAGCTCCTGAAGCTGATTAAACAAAGTCATCTAACTGATATAGCACTACTTGCTGGTTAATTCAGAAATGGCTGTTTGGGTTAGGCACAGCATGCGTTTACATCTAACATGGTTCACAGATGTTGCCTGCAAGACCAACACTTCTTAATTTAAATTGGTGATATATAGTCCAAAATTGTGAATCACACCATAAATTTATATGACAAATTATTCTCAATAAAGTATAAAGTGGTTTAAGTTTACTGGTATTTGGTGTCTGTCCAAGGTCCATTCTAAGTTCTTTTATAAATGAAATACGAATAGAAAAATAAGCTTCTGACATGAGATACCAATATATACTGGAATTAACACATTATGTTCTTAGGCTAAATGAATAGAAGACTGTTGAATGTTAAGGTTTTATTTAGATTTAAACATATTCAATTGGTTGTCAGTTTCCACCTGTGGCTCCTTATGTATACCTTAAAAGCAGTGATGAGAGTATTATATTATTCAAATAGAAGTTTGTTTTTTTTTATTGCAAATCTGACAAAGAACTAGTGCAAATAGGTTTTAAAACAAAGGTAAAAATAGATGTCTGGCAATTATGGCTCCTGGGTTCAGCTGCCTCAGGGTACTTTGTGTGGGTGTGAACATAACTCGATGAAGGCAGGTTTATTTGGCTTGCATGACCTGGTCTTAGTGAAGGAAAGATGCCAAAGCTTAACCAATCATTTAAAGCAATGCATTGAACGTTTACTAAAAAACATAATAAAATGAATAAATAAATGCTCAGGAGGGTTTCCTACATTCCTTTTCAACTAAAGAAAATAAATCAGATTTACCACATGGAATGAATTACTTGAATACAAAACATATTTTGTATTGCTTTCCTGAACTTTTCTTGTCTCTGTAATACCAAACTATGCATATAAAAATATATGAAAATTGCACGAGTATACTCTCGGGAATTTACAGAAAATGAGTGGGCGTCATGTGTCCTGCCCCCTGCATGCTCTATCCAGCGTCCTGGCCTACACCAATCCTTGTATTTCCAGGATTGAGAGAGAATCTGATGCAGTCTGATATGATCTGATCACCTGCTGTCTGTTACATTTGAGACAAGGTAACTTCAGATATTAGGCAGACTTGATTCTCCCAAACTTGCCTGGACTTCATATCAGAAACCTGCTACAGACACAATCATTAGAAGATATGTATTGTAAAAATATTGTGTCATCCCACTAGCACTGGGAGATCATGTAAAATAACCACAATAAACTCTAGTTACCAGATACATAGCAGACACACTGCCATTTGTTAGATGGATAGTAGTTTCATGGAAGCAGGCTGCTCATTCTTA
>VOQK01015581.1:10932-26408 GCA_015052645.1 Benitochromis conjunctus
TTATACACATTAGTTGTCCTTTTGCTTGTCATCATCCCATTTACAGCCCACGCAAAAATGCCAAGAATGCCAGAAAATATTTTAATGGACATGTTTGAGTTGAAATGGTGTGAAACGCTGCTTGTAAAGTCAGATATGTTAAGGGTGGAGTGTGTAAAGGAAAACAGTGCCAATGCTTTTGCAAACTGAATGCAATGATGCAGTGAAATCCGCACATCAAAGAAATACGACAGAGGGAGAGATGGCGGTATAGTTTTTTTTTTTTATTTCACTAATGGACAGTGTACAGAAAATGCTGTGCTGCACTTATAAAATTATCACATGGTTTATAATAAATAAACACACAAACACAGACATGGGGGATGTAAAGAGAAAGCAACAGGTTTCCATAACATGACTGCACCTGCCTTCTTCTTAACCCAACAGCAAAAGAGATGCAGGAATTTACGCTGTGTCATTTTAACTGAAGAAAATAACGCCGTAGTTAGTCTGTAATTTATTTGAGAGAAAACACCAAGTCAACAGAGACAACAAGAACAGAACTGAAAAGAGTCAAGGAACTGTAGGGAGGAGATTTGGTTAATTAATAATATAGGAGTTGGCTGTTCATGATATTTATCTTGGATCATACTCTTCTGATAAAACTCCCCCGTGAGCAGGGCGAGCAATCATGAAGCATTTTTTAAGTCTTGGACACAAGACAGACAGAACCACAGTGAATTCGCTTATATGGCTCTTTTTCCTCTCCAGCAATATTAAGTCTAAACAGATGTGATTGATCTCCGCTATGAGTCATGTTAAGTTATTGAAAACATCTGTGACTGACAACCAGAAGAGGCGGACATGAAGGAGACTTGAATTCGAAGCACCTGAGAATCAGTACCTGATATTCAACTTTGCCTTTTGGGATAAAAATGCTTTTGTTGAAAAAACATAGAACATAGAAATATTGAGCGAAGGATCCTAGTTTGGATACAACTTTGATGATCAGTTTTAGTATCTCCAACCCGCTGATGACTTAGGACTGTTTGGGGATAAATGACAGCTGTCTGATGCTTACAGTGTTGGATACAAATGAGTGAGGCTATATAGACACATATGCATTACACAAACCAATCATAAGTAGAAAATGTATAAAGCAAAATAATATATTTCTATATTTATACATTAGGCATTAGAAAATACACTTACATTGATGGAGGTAGATAGCAAAGATTCAGAGGTAAAAAGGCAAATAGATGCTGTGCTTTGGAGGAGAATTACGTGGCTGTAAAATCAGAAGTTAAAAGCAAGAATTTATGTGTGCTTTAAGAGTTTATACAGTACAGAATATGAGGTGAAAGAAAAAAAAAGTGGCAGGATGCTGCTAATATCCTTGAGTTACCCATCCAGTAATCTGGATTGGAGGGTCTGGCTTGGCTGGCAGGGCTCTCCTACACTTGGCAGGACGCTGAGAGTAGCCGACTCAAACAAAGAGGAAAGAGTCGTCAGAACACCGGCAGCGCTCAGAAGAAAACTGTCGAACCCAGGAACCATGACAGCCCGGGACTGACGCTGCTGACCAGAAGGTCCTAAAGAACAGAGGAGCCAATCAGGCATGTAACAAATTCCTTTTAATGAAATCTTAGCATATTTTATTATATGATGATTGCATACGTTTTGACTTATTTAAACAATTAAACAGTCCACATAAAAAAGTCATTTTAATGAATAGTCTTTTTAACAATGCCTTAAATTCATACTCAGTAAAATGTGGGTATGTTAGAAGTTCACTTAGATTAGGCAGAATTTATTCCCCAGTTAAGAAGTGTTAGAGAAACTAATATATGCATGGTGCATTGAATGGTGTTCTTAGTTCTCTGTGTTGTTATCTGTGTGGGAAAACTCTAACAGGGGAACGTCTTCAAACATGACCGATCTATGAAGGTAATAATATGGACATTATAAATGGAAGCGTACAAAGCAAATGAATGTGCATGTATTTTGTATATCACTATTATGGATCACTGGGGGTTCCAGAGGTATGCCTTTATTGAGCTAAACCAAAGTCATCATTAGGTATATTCTTTTCTTTAAACTGAATGCAGAGACAAACTTAAGCTTGAGTTAGGAATGTAATGGATGAACATATCTTCGGTTAGCTCGTTTACCTGGTGCTCTTTACACCATCGCCTCCACAGCGATCTGACTTTACCATGGCATCACTTTGACACTCCACACAGACAACCTTCTCTCTAATCAGCCGAGTGGTCCACAGTTTGAGTCTACATGCTGCGCTAGCCTGTTTCACTTGCAGATACACACAGTAACTGCAAGCAAGGGTAAAGAAAGGGAAAGACAGTGTCAATGTAGAGGACCCTGTTTATCTGCATTTATCATCGAGTCAAAAATACAAATGGTCAAAGGTAAATAATGTATTTGAGACTCAGAAACACATCAACCAGCTAGTCAGTCACATCATTCATGCTCACATATGAAACCACAGCATTTCAAACAGAATACACAAATGGAAAATGTTCAGATGAAGACACGGAGGCACATGACAGTTTTAAGCTCTTCCATTTCTGAAAAACATCCTGCTTTGTTTGAAGTTACACTAGTGGTACAAACAAAGAACCTCCGCTTTGAAATCAGAGGTTTTACATATCAAGGCATAATAGAGAAATCATCTGGCCCTTAGCTGGTCTTAAAATTAATTAAATACAACCTCATGTGAATAAAATGGGACATATTACACCCTGTCTTTGTTTATTTAACAAAAATAAAAGCCAACATGCAGAAGCACTGTGTGATAAACTTATAGCTTTAATGTTTCCACAGGAATTAAGAGGGTAGAAAGAAGCTAGGTCCTGCTAATCAAATGCACTTGATTAACTGATCACCAACAAGTATGACCGTCTCTATAAAAGCAGAATGTTTGGTCGTTTGCTGGTCTGGAGCATTCAGATGTGGGATGCAGGAAAGACATCAGCAATGATCTTAAAGAAGCAATTGTTGCTGCCTATCTGGGAAGGCCATTTTCAAACAATTTGAAGTCCATCATTCTGCACTAAGAAATATTTTTCACAAGTGGAAAACATTCAAGACAGTTGCCATTCTTTCCAGAAGTAGACATGACAGCAAATTCACGCCGAGATCAGACTGTGCAATGCTCAGAGAAACTGCAACAAACTGGAACGCTACATCTCAGACTTTACATGTCTCAGTTAGAATGCTAAATGTTAAAACTCATGACAGTACAATCAGAAAAAGACAAGTGTGGATCGTTTGGAATGGTTGCCAGGGAAAAGGCTCTTCTCTCTAAAAGGAACGTGGCAGCATTGCTTAGTTTTGCAGAGTTGAGATGTACCAACTCTAAAGTTAGTGCTGCTACATATGGTTCCACAAGCTATTAAATCGTGGGGTTTCCTTACTTTTTCACATTTGGCTTCTTCTTTGTCTTTTCACTTGGTGCTTGTTTAATAAATAATGACATGGAGTAATATCTTATGTGCTGTTTATCTGAGGCTGTATTATTCCCTGATACTTAAAACTTTAAAACTTTAACTTTACCGTGACTGTATCTGGTGACGCAAGTTTAATACTTTGATTACTTGACAAAGTAAAAATTTGCTGATAAGTAACACAAGTGAATCACTTTCACATAAAGCATTGTGTGAAAGTGATCCACTTGTGTCTTTGTCTCCTGGATTATCCCATCATCATCACAGCTCAGTCGGCACACTAAAAGCAACAAATGAAGTCTTGTTTTTCTGATAAATGTGTGCTCCGGCGGGCACTTTGAACTTAACTCCACTATTTATTTCGCCGCTGATTCAGTCAGGTGTGACAAAATATTATCCCAATTTAGGTGACTTGTCAAAGAAAACATGAAGTTTCCTTTTATTTCTTCCTCAGATTTAACAGTAATATTTCAAAATGTTGTAAATCTGTATGAAATCCTTACTCTGTTTGCCTGTAAGACAAAGTATATGTCTGCAAGTCTGTAGTGGGATTTCCTTACTTTGTTTCCTTAACTTTTCCACAGTGCAAACCTTTTGTTAAATACTCGTTCTTTTAACTAAAATTGCTGTCTTAAAAAAAATCCAGAGAGATATTATTTTCTTTTGTTGAGCTTTTACAAGTAAAATCTGCATAACAGCCTTGTGTTATTGTCCAACCTCCTTAATTATATAATTGCCTCGTCTTAATGTCCAGTCTCTAATATCCACTAATATCCAGATTTAAATATACATCCAAAGACAACTGATCATCATTTCACTGTTGTCACTGTTAACCCTCGCTTCTTCGATTAATTTCAAGGACACCGCTATTAATATAGCAGATGTCTGTGTGAAATCGCTCTTACTCTGTAAAAATGATGCTGAATCAATGCCATTTATGAGTAATGCACTTCCAGTCCCCTGATGCTTTCTTTCAGTCAAAACAAAAGGATCCAATGTCCATTTTGATTACTGAGAAAAGCTGTAAGCTGTCAGGAAGCCAGCTCGGATTTTTTTTCCAGATAACATCCTGAGAACATTTGTAATCAGCTCAGATCAAAGATCAGATTTGTACAGCGAAGGTTCACGTTTTAAATGGATTACGTCTGACTTATCAGGAAAGGTCAGCTCCTGATGCAAATATTCAATGACAGAGTTCATGTTACACAGCCAAAGCAATTTTGAGGATGTGCTCGCTATATCAACCTCAGTCTTTGCCAGTATTCCCTAATCTTTCGGAGCTCAGAGTTGACCTTTAAACTAAGGAAAAACTGAGTAAAAAAAAATAAATCCACCAGCCTTGGATCTACCGATAGCAAGAAAAACATTGAATAAGTGCCTTTATTCTTGTCAGAGTGAGATGCATCTGAATGTTTGCTGGCAAGAAAAGAAAGGTTACTGTTTGTATAACTACAGTGATGGGTATGAACTGTGTTAAACTCAAATATGCATATTCAATTTTTTAATCAAATGGTCTACAGCAGTGATGACTGCCCTGCTGACTATTTTGTACTTCACTAAATAATACTGATTAAAGAAGTTCCAGCTATAATCAGATATAACCAAAGCACTTGCAACTAAAATGTAGTTGAAGCTACTGAAAGTAGTAAAATATAAATTATTTTATGTAATTTCTATGTAATAATTTGCCAGACAAAGCCATTAACCCTGACTCACAGACTAAAATATTTCAAGTAAATTACTGGACATTAAAAAAAATAAAAAAATCTGTAATCTGTAATCACCTGCCTCTGCACTGACAACTCCTACACCGCAGACATGAAACAAAGCTGGTATCTTGCAGTGTGGTATGGAGGCCTTACCTGGCCTTCTCCTCCTTCATCAACATGTGTGGTCTCCTCCAGGGGTCCTTGAAGTTCCTCTTGAAAGAATTAGGCAAGATTTTTGCGACTTCTGGAAGTCAGGTGTAAGAATGGGCAGATGAAAATTAAAAAGAGGGCAAATATGTCCAATAAGCTGTTGCATCCACTAAAGATTATATTTATAAAGGCATTTCATGTTTAATCCGAGCAGCTCAGCTCTAAGGTAAAGTGAGTTCAGCTCTGCTTGTAAATTTTCAAATGAAAAAGAATGTTTTGCTGTCTTCAGGTTTGTTTTTATCACATGGAAAAGTGCACAGCTGAAGACAGAATAGAAATATCCTTTATATGGTAAATTCATGTGTTCCAACAGCAAAGTGACAGGCAGAAGGAGCATGCAGATTCAAGATGTGTTTCTTACAGCAAAAAAAAAGTTAACAGTTGTACAAATACTACAAAAGCACCTGATTAATGTGTAACAGTGCTAGTGAACTGGACTCTGTAACATACATAAATGCAGAAAATTCAGGCTCTCACCTTTTGCAGTGCTGCATATGGCGTTGTTTCCGAAGCATCCGCGACGTTGTTTGAGATCAGGACACGGTGTACCTCCATTTCTAGGGGGAACAGATACTTGGCGACTCCTTTCCATGCTGCCGACTCCACATGAAGATGTGCATGATGACCAGGGACCCCATGATCCCACCACACAGTCAATGGCTGCTAGGGAATCAGAGAGCCATAGATTAGCTGAAGATTGCAGGAGTTAATTATACAGTAATGTTTCTTCATTGATTCTTCAGTGTTACTGGTTGTTTAATAAAGTTAGGGGATTCAAGATGAGATTTATATATATATATTTAAAAATCTGAGGTGTTTCAGAAGAAAAATACCCTTCTCCCTGAGATAGCAAAACAAGAGGTCTAATTATGAAAAAGAATTTATCTGTAGTCCACAGGGAGCTGCAAACTTTCCCCTAATCTTAGCAATCATGTATCATAAAGCTTAAAGTGTAAGCTGCAACAGATGCCCTGATATAGACTTTGATGCCACTCCACTGAACATTTACTTAGGTAGGTAGGTGGCGAGTGACTGGGTCACTACCGTGTACTTATTTCAGATCAGCTAAACCCCAGACTCAGGAAGTCTGCAACTGAGGTCAAATGTCGGGGGACCATTTAAATAAGGGGCTAATTTTGCATCCTGTTCTCTCTGGTTCCCCTCTACCCCACGCTTACACACAAACACACACATGGACGCCCGTGAACTCAGCACGCCACATAAACACAGCAGCCTTAGTAATCATACTTCCTGTTCAGTAGGCTGATTTAGTTAATTGCATCAAGCAAAGAGGAAGCTGTATCACTTAGATGACTGCCTTGATCAAAGCCCCAAAACTCCAGCAGTAATCAAGAGCTTTTCAGCACAGAGATTAAATAGGAGCAGACACTTTAATAGTCTTGTTTTTAGAAGGAAGGGTATACTTCCCAAACACATAAACAAATCAGGTAAGTTCAACACAACAGCGAACAGCTGCAAGCATGTATACACCGTAATATTTTTAGAAAGCCTGACATTTGTGGTTTAGAGATTTTTCTGTTTTCGTCCTATACAATAAAAGTTTGAGACAATAAGAGCAGGTGCACCCAGCTTGAAGCTTGTAGACGTTGGTGGTGAAATTACAGGGAATGGGCCGATAAATATACCATAACTGAATCTAATCCTCCCTCTTCATTTAATCTCCCTTACACTGTCTTTATAATAGACACTCACCCCACTATACAATGTTGTGAGTGAATAATTATGTGTGTGAACACGAGACAGAGAGAGAGAGAGAGGGAGAGAGTGCTTTCAAGATGCCGCCTGTTTGGTTCATTCCCATGGTCCTGTTGGGGGTTCGGAGAGGAGGGGGGGGGCAGCTGCCTCAGTGACACAGCCGATCCACAAAGCCACAGTGGAATCTCTGGATTCCTGCACATTAGTGCTGCCCACCTGACACTCGCCTTTCCCAGATCACCACACACAGCAAACAATTTCTGTCTGATAAATCCTCCCACTTAGACTTCTTCTATCCTCACCCTAAAATATACAGACATGCTCATTTCCCTCTGTAAACCCGATGAGAGACATGCACTTTCTTGAAAGATTACTCAGGGTGGGATGGCATTAGACACTACAACCCCTATCAGCTTCCTACCCTTGCCTCCTCCACCTCTCCTTATCCTTGCTCCTGTCTTCTTGCCTTTCCTTCCCGCTGCTA
Organism: Benitochromis conjunctus; assembly: GCA_015052645.1. Classification (NCBI taxonomy): domain Eukaryota; kingdom Metazoa; phylum Chordata; class Actinopteri; order Cichliformes; family Cichlidae; genus Benitochromis; species Benitochromis conjunctus. Next base: position 18,495 of record VOQK01015581.1, read on the forward strand.
CATCCTCTGACGTTCACGGGCAGCTTTCATGCCGCTGTTTTCCGTTCTCATGGTGGGAAAAACACAAGAAAGGAGTCCAGTTGAGGTATTTGCTTCATAGCAGAGTGTGCAGTGAAATCAATAGGGTTGGCTAGTTCCCACACCCAGAGGAAAAACAGCTATTATCCCTGTGATCGACACCGACATACACATAAGCAGGACTAAGGCCCTGTCTGGGAGTCTCAGCCATTTGGCGTGATTTGCCAGAGGTCAGAAGGCAATTACCAAGCTGTGGTGGTCCCTCAGTCTGCTTCTGGCACAACCAGTGCAACAATCCCACCACCCACATGTCAACCCTGCTGACAGTCTGACAGCCTAACCCACATAGTCACTCTTGTCCCCTGTTTGCATTGTTAATGAGAAAGTCTTCATTTAGAAAGCATGCCACCACCTCTGACCTCTGACCCCAATACAGGAAACAAATGGCACTTGTTCCCAGCATGTTCAGCTTTTGTCTTTTGGAAACGCTGATATTTTAACAGATAGATAGATTTTAGATGTGTGTTTTCTTATCTTTGAAATGCAATTTAACTGCATTATTCTGTCCAGGCTAAATCTATATTTGTAATTTAACTTATGAGATTTCTGTATTTTCTGTTTTCATCAAGTCTATTTTCACCAGTTTACTGTGAGTGGCATTAACATGGAAAACAGGGAAGTTGTCTATTTCAGTGAACCAGCAGCACCAGAGTACAAATCTGGTTGCTGTCAAAGTTTAAAGTGAAAGAACTTTGCTTGTCTATGACTAATTTTTCAGGCAGCAGGCAAAGCCTCAGACAGCACTGAACTAAACAGAACCAATGACCGTATATCCAACATAAGCACTTTTATCTCTCAACTTCTGCCAAACTCCAGTCACTCTTGTTTGAGTGAGATAATAGCCTTTTGGGATGGCATTCCTCTGCTTTTCCTTTTATTCTCCTTGAATTCTACCTCCATTTCAGGGTCTCAGACCTGCCTGGCCAATTTGCTTTATCTTCCTCTCCTTTTATTACTTTGTCCCCCACTCTCCCTTGTTATCCCCCCCACCCCCCCATCTGTCTCCTTTTTTTTGGTTCTGAGCTTCACTCACTCACCCCCTCCCTCTCCTTCCAGCCCCATCTCCTCTCTGATGAGACCCAGATGTCCAGCTGCTCTGGAGGACCACTGCACCTCAAAGCCTCCATGGTCACCCTCCCTTCCCTGTCTGGGCCTTGGTCCCATCAGACAAGCCTTATAATCTTCACCAAAACAGGAACTTCAAGCCTGTTAATAGGAGTTGAGAAGACTGGACTGAGCCCTAATAGCAGGTGAATGTTTTCTATATGCAAGCAGGAGGGGCAGGCATCTGCTGCAACCGGCTGGGGGTGAGGGGAGAAAGACAGAACAAAGACATGCTGTGTAAAAGAGCCAGATAATAACTAATGATTAAATGCAGGGAGGTTGATAAACACATAGTGAGTGAATAAAAGGTAAGTGAAGAAGAAACACTCAATGCACAAGAAATATAACAAGAAAGAAAAGGAAGAGTTACAGTTAGAGGCTTCACAGATCTTTGTCTGTCTGTGAAACCCCATTAACATTTTCCTTTCAGGAATGGACGCATTAACACAGTTGGGTAGGGTACTAGTGTAGTTGCTTCGACTGAGCTTTTTCCAAGCCCCCTTCGATTTGGTGATAAGCATATGCACCTTCATTTGTGCTTATAGTAAGTGAGTGAAAACCTTTAATGCCTTTCAAGTTCAGCAATGTTTTCCCGTCAAGAAGAAGCCAGATGCTGGACATCAGATTTGCAAAACGCAGTATGTGAGTGCCAAGAGGTGTTTCAGATATTTGTCCCAAAAAATCCAACAGCTGGCCTGTTTCAGTCTAAGTTATGTAAAGACATTCCCTACTAGCAGAACAGAGAACATGTGGGATGCAAGGAAGAAAAAGAGGGAGTGAACTTAGGTGGGAAGAGGCAAACATCATGGAATGACAACATACTGTACAGTGCCCAAGAGTAACTAAAGAGAAACAGAGAGGAGAGATAAATAATGAGCAAAACTCTCGTGTACCAAATGCAGAGGCTTTAATGTGTTTTCCTGTTAGGCGAAAAGTACCAGAGGCTGTAGTAGGAGAAGAGAGGAGCTGCCCCTTCTTGCCTCTTACTGCCCATAATGATCTCTAGAGTCAATGAAGAGGAATGGGAGCTTATCTTAATGGGAACCATAGAGTTAAGATTGAAACTAATGTATGAAAAGCACTTCTATAACAGGAGACAACATCATAGTCCTTCTAGAAGCAAGTGTTACCACACTTCAACCATCGTTTAATGCCTCTGGGACCTTATTGTGTTTTGAGGCATTATCCAGTTTAATTTCACACACGAATGGAATAAACAGAGAAATGTGACAAAACTCACTTAAGAGGTGTGCTGATTTTGACCAAAACAAAGTGCGTCTTTAAAAACCCATTTCCTCCAGGTGGTTAAATATCTGTCACAATCTTTGCCAATGCAAAAAACTTTGCAAAAGGATTTGGCACGTCTCTCTAAAATATAATAAAATATAAGTGGATTTTCTGAGGTATTGATGCCAGAAGCAAAAGCTCATTGTTCCATGGTTCTAAATCTTACCTTGAGATGTTTTCCTTTCAGATAAACATTAATTAGTGAGAGATTTAAACTGTTACTTTTGTTTGTGGCTAGAATAAGAAAAATGGTGGCCAACAGCTTGACCTGCTAAACCAGCTGTGAGGTGTAAATTTGGAAAATAATAGCCTGCAAATACTGAAGCTATATATGGTGACCAAAACATGAAGTTCATTAAATAGAAAAATCATGTCAGCTTGCCATATATAATCATTTCAACCCCAAGAACTACTAAGCTAAGTTGGAAATCTCAATTTAAGCATAAGTATACAAATCCATAACTCATTCTCAGCCTCAAATTTAACCAGTTTTGAGAGTTTCTGTCTGCAGAGATTTCTAGAAAAGCTAATAAATACACTTTCAAGTTTAAAATTTAAAAAACATTTTCTATCATTCTTTCGCTCTACAATGTGACTTGTTAAGGCAGTGGTGTGGTGGTTTGCAGTGTTGCCTTGCAGCAAGAAGGACCTGGGTTTGAATCCAGTCTGGGGCCCTTTTTTTGAGGGGTTTGCATGTTGTCCATATATCTGAGTGGGTTCTCTCTGGGTATCCTGGCTTAATCCCACAGTCCAAAGACATGCATGGGGTTAAATTACTTGGTGATTTCTAAATTAAGTGTAGCTGTGGATGTGAGCATGAATGATTGTCTTTATCTCTTTGTATTAGCGTTGCAACAGATGGTGACCAGTCCATGGTATACAGTCCATGGTACCTGCTAATTGATTAACAGGTGGATAGTGTAATTTACTTCTTTACGTTTAGCTTGTGGGTCAGTTTTATATTCGGGTGCATTGTGTTCACAAATGTGCTTTTTACAAGCTGCTGATAAAGTTTCATCCAGCTGAATGAGCCTGGAACCTGAAAACATCTGCAGGGAAATCACAGTGAACGAAACATGGTGCTGGAGGTATTAGGTATATAGGTATCTACTGCTTTTTCAGACAAACACAATAGCGCAATCACCTGCGAGGTAACAAGAAGAAAAAAAAAATATCACCTAACATTTCCATTATCAATGCATTAAATGACGTCATCGCTGGACTGTGCATGAACTTTAGTGATTGTACTGTATGTGGTGTCAGCTGCATTTTTTTCCACTTACACGGTTTGTATTATATTTCTACACCATTTCTCTTAACAACAGTAAAGCCTGTCATTACTGTAACCTGTACAGTGTCCTCCTGTGTTTACACACAGTTCACACTCCTGCCTCCTCCTCCTTCATTTTAACAACATCTCTGAGTGTTTATATTCATGTCTTTTTCTGTGTCTGCTCTGGTGTCACCCACTCAAAGCACTGTGTTCAGCTCCAGCTAACAGGAGGTAATTACAACTTCCAATAGCGTCACACACAAACTGCTTGATGTGTTGCAGAGCTGCAGGATCAGGATCAACTCTGAGTGTTAAGTGGGTGAGGACATATCAGGGTGCTAGGATATAGCTGAGCCAAGCCTGAAGATAAATGCTGTGTTTTTACAGTAAAGATTTTCAGGTTGCACACAAAATGTTTATTGATCCATGTGGGTTTATTCTTATGTTTAGACTGTGAAATAAAAAACACTGCACAGGGCACCTGTGAACTGTGATAAGAGCTGAGATAAGAGGCGGTTACACTAATGGCTCCACACTAACTTGAGGTGATTCTCTGTTCAGATTCAGCTTGTCAGACAAACGGATCTGGTTTGTGAATGGCAAAATTATGTTTCTGAATGGCAATCTGGCTGATTGTTAAATTTAAAAAAGATCTGGGTCTGAAGTGTTGCTTGCTCTGTTTGGAGAGCTCTTGCTTTCAAAAAGTCACATCTCTGGTTTTACAAACACTGCAGAGTTTATTTATTTAGTTAAAAAAAAAAAGTCCCATTTTCCACTTTCTAATGTTGCCGTAACAATAAAAACAGCTTGGCACTGAGAGCAAAGCCAAAAGAAAAACTGATGTGTATGTTATTCTTAACTCTTTCATGTGCCATTTAAAGTGATATACTGATGTCTATGAATACTTTAGCTCATCTACCCCCATATAAATTACAGTCCAACATTTCCACCACTCACTACAACAGCACTGTAAACAAAATAAAAGCAGGCAGGGTGCATACTGAGATGAATTGCTTCACTTGAGCATATTTAAAGACAAACAAACTCAAGTCTAATTCAGCCTAAATTTACATTAAAGGACTTTAAAATCGGTGTGACTGATTGTTACCAAAACTCAATTGCAACTTAAAGTAAAGAATCCTGAAAATCCAAAAATGCCTTAAACCCAATGACGCAAAAGGACTGAAGATGCAATGGGCTGAAATCAAGAAAAGAGAATTTAAAAAAAGAAGAAGAAAAAACTCCCAAAATGTGGAAATAAGCAGCTCTCTCTTGTCTAAGCCCCTCCCACGTAACCAAAACCAGCATATGCAGGTGTTTCACACAGGCTTAAAAAGGGAGCTAATGCTGACCTTTGGTTTCACAGTGTATTTAAAATTCTTCTCTGTACAAGTTTACTAATATGTCTTCATTCCTGAAAAATCATTTTCATCCTTTATGCTACTTTATGCCACCTGTCTGATCTGTTTTAAAGACATTAAGTGAAGTCTCCTGTCATGGCCTAGCTTTTCTAAACAGATAATACAGCAAAGACAAAGTGCTGGATCCTTATTCCATTTTAAATCCCTTGCATTACCATATGCTCCTTAACCGAGCTTTAAGCTGTAAAAAAAAAAAAGTAGTGTCGCTCTGATAACTGCAGTATTACAGCTAAAATTGATTAGCAGGTGTTTCTGGAATCTTTATAGTAAACAGTGAGGTCTAATGCAATGTATTACAACTGCCCTCATGTTACTTGTGTACACAGTTTTAAGTTAGTGATTCAAGTCTGGATGGGAAAGCCTATTCACATCAAGGAACAGATAAAACACTCAAACCAGCTTGTATATAATAGTGGGATTGCGCCACAGTTTAAAAGCTCTTTTCCCTTTAGGATTGACCCTGCAAGTGTACTTAGGGTACACTTGGGGTACTTAGAGGGTCACATTCTTAGTGTATTTATGCCAGAAAAATCTCTTTGTGAACTTGAGTAGTGCCAAATACTTCACTATAAGAGTTGCTTTTGTTACAGGTCAGAGTGTTTCCTGTCTGTCACATCTAAGACACAGCTCCACTGTAATTCTGACCATCTTTGGCAGTCTGTTTCCATGGTGTCTGTTCCCTCATTTGTCCATATATAGCAAAAGCCTGGATGATGATGGGGGGTTACCAACAAATAAGTTTTAAGGATTAAGTAGGTTAGTGTTTCCGAGTTAAGGTAATTGTTCTTGTTTTAAGACTAAACTAACTTTGTTATGGTGTCTCAGACCACTTAATGTCCAGGCTGTGCAATCTGAAGCTGTGATGGGTCAAAACTACAAATGTAAAACCACACCAGGCAGACAGTGGTCACCTCTGGCTGGTCGCTTAAAACAAAGAGCCATACTGGGCATATTAAAAACAGTTATGTGTAGTATGTCTCACTTCCTATATGTCACCTCAGTGGCAACCATCCCTCCTCAAAACTAAACAACAATAACAGTAGCAGTCATTGGATAGGATTCAAAACATATATACTCTACATACCTTATTTCTTCACCGCTCTTTGAGCTTTCAAACATCAAATAGACAAAACTGCTGTTATCTGATATCAAATGTCAGCAAGCACAACAGTGCAAACAACTCACCAGATATTTGGCACACGATCTGATAGTCCTCGCAGCAGTCTCTTGTTTTCTGACAGTAGGTATCGCAGTAGCACACTGTTTTCCTCCTGGAGTACTCGAAACATTCGTTGTTCCGGCCGGTGCAGCAGTTTGGGCTCTCTCTCTCCCTGCAGCCCGCTTCAGCCTGTGGAACAAATTCTCCGCATAAAAGTGACAAAAATCCCCAAACGACAAAGCCAAGACGCGCTGAGCTCCATTTATACGCTCCCATGACGGAAATCTCTCTGGGACCACTTGCTCCACACACGCTGCTGCTGCTCTGTGCTGTTGTTGCTTAAAAAAAATAATAATAAAAATAATAATAATAATGTTATAAAGATAAATTTAGTATTTTCTATATAAAATCCAAGTGCAACATGGTCCTGCTTGTGCAGAAAACGAGGTATCTTCTGTGCGGACGACTGGACGAACAAGTGACGCGTAAAATTTAGGTGGAGTCGTGCGCGCACCAAGTCCTCTTTTAGTGAGCAGGACACCGCCCCCAAGCTACTGTTCGGTACTTACAGACTTACAGCACCAACCTCGCCCCTCTCTTGCTCTCTCTAGCTTGTGTGTGAGGTTTCGGATACATAAATAAATAAATGAGTTTCAAAATATTTTGGCCCACTGCTGCTGCCAAGATTACAATGGAAAAGCAAAGTAAGCCTCAACGAGGGCCTGTATAAGGTCTGAAAGCAGACACATTTCAATACATCCAAAACAGCTACGTACAAGTGAAATAAAAACTGCATGCTACGTGATTTCTGTTGCAATTAGTGTAAATATTGTGTAACAGGCTTTTCAAATTGTCCATATCAGCTCTTCCAATCACAAAATCAAATTCAGCACCACGGACAGCGGCCTGGTCATTTTAATGTTAAAAATAAATAAATTAAAGAGAAATCAACATTCAGCCCGCTGCCACCGCGCAGTTTGACGAGGTTCTTTTGAGCCGCAGCAACAAAATAATGTCCACTCATGCCGAAGAACTAAGTGCATCCATCCCGCTGAGAGAAAGACCGGAGAACAATGACATTACTTTCCCTTCACTGGCTCTGGCTGGAGAAAAACAGCCATGGTGAATACTGTAAAAGCACAAATGCAAAGACAATAGCTTTCCTCCACTTTAGTTAAGGTCACAAACGTATAGAAAATGCTGGATCTGCAACTCTTTGTTCTGCTTTTGAATCCATGTACAATTTGATGTACACATCTGTATGAAGTATTGTAAGGAGTTGCGAGTCGTTTTTGGAGCTTTATTAATTATTCAAGCTTCATGCTCTAACATTGCTTGTTGTAATACATTGCTTTATAACCATGAAAAGCTTCAAACATATTTGCTCTCGAGAAATATTTAAGCAAAAAGTTGTGTGTGGGGTTGGATTTGGGGGGCAGTAGAGTAACATAAACTTGCGCTAATTCTTTGAAATTGCTTTTTTATTAAACAAACTCAGTTCGTTTAACCGCCTGCAAGCTGCACGTTGGCAACAAAGTGTGTATGCGTGTTTGATAAACAGCGTCCCCTAGTGCTTAAAGCAGATGAAATGT
>VOQK01015582.1:3123-23724 GCA_015052645.1 Benitochromis conjunctus
TTTTTTTGAGGGGCTATTTGAAAAATTCCATTATCTAGAAAACTGCTTCAGCTTAGGTCCTTCAAATCTTTTAAGCACTGTGGCTCTGTGTATATGGACTATCATGAGTGCAGCTGAAGTTAACACAGAATGATGGATGCTTGAAGTCCCTAAAATATCTGGATAAAATATTTGGATCTCTGATCTCTGAGAGATGATTCGGAGGTCTGTAGAAAGTCCAGTTTTGCAGGTAGGGGACTGATACTTTATGTACAGCTTCTCATATACAAGCAACATAACATTCTTTAAAACAGTTCAAATCAGGTTACTGGTTTCACTGATATTAAAGCTTGAATACTTGAAAAAAATCCAACACATTTTCATCCAACTTCAGCGTGATATTCCCCAGGTATGACACCATGTACCAAATTCAAATTCAGCTTCTCAGAAAGACCAAGTTTCTGTTAATGTTAAATCCAAAATCTGTTACGGCATTCTCTCTCATTTTCCCAATATGAATTTTTGAAATGGTCATATTTAAGTAAAGATTATTTCAGAGTCAGAGCATGATGTCTGAATCCAATTTATGGACCCTCACTGCCCAGCAAGACAAGCCTTTTATGAACAAGAAGGGAAGAACTGTGCTGGGTGCCATTACAAAGCATGACCTATTTCAGAAAATGTAAATGTTAAACATTTTTTTAAAAATAATGCCATTTTATAGTGGGTCATGTGCTCAACTATTTTTTGGTGAAGATCGTTATCTAACCCATAATGCAAAAGTGAACTGTTCTTTTTACACTCTTTTTTACATAAGTTACACAAACATCAGACTTTTTTTTTTTTTTGCTAGATTGAGAGGTTTATTAATTCACCCAAAAATGATTGTGTGAAAAAAATTATTTTTTTTTCCTCAACAAAAATAACAGGTAAAAACCAAAAGTTATCTGAAGTTTTAATATAATTCTAAGCTGCAGTAATTTAAACACTTATGTTACTCAGTTTTGCAATCAGACCTTGATTCTTTGTCAAATTTGTAAAAACGTGCCCAGCTAACAAACCCCTCCCAGAACCACAGGCAAAAGTACTCTCCTGTACCACCCACATGGCAAGGAGCGGGAAGTGAAGCAAGGAAACTTAGAAACTTACACAGTCAGAGAGGATTTAGTAAGGTGCTGAAAACGATCAACCTCAAGTATGAACCACGATGCTGTAAATAGTCTCATTTTTGAAAGAGCCACACAAGCTGTTTCTCCTTGTTTCCACTCTCTTGGCCAAACTAAGCTAACTGTCTGCTCACTGCAACATTAAGCAAAAGCTACCAGGCTGCATATTAGAAAACTCAGCAGAGAGGCAGTGCGCTGGCAGAAGAAGAAGTCTTTAAAGTGGGGATCTGGATCACTCTCCAAAACAAAACAAAAAAACCTCCCCCAAAAAAAGAACAACAGTAAAGTAAGGCACTATCCTCAGCACAGGATGTACTCTCCTAGTATCCCTCCAGCTTCACAAAACATCCTGTACTGTTCTGTTATCATAACCACGATGCTCCAGTATCCTTGTTGGCCAGTAGTATTAATCTCTCATATAACAAAGAACTCTAATACGCTGCCACTAAAGCGTGGACTATGCGTTAAGAAGAGACAGGTACTTGGAAAATTTACCGAAGGCACAAGTAGTCGATGCAGCTAATTCATTCATACATCTTTGTATCTTCATACATCATACATCTGATTTTGCAACAAAAAAGCAAACTACTTTAGGCACTCACTGCGCCGACAGCCACTACACTGCGCAGCGCTGCCCACCAAAATGGCGCCGGTTTCAGTGCGCCAGAAGATTAATGAAGCAGCCAACTGGTATTGAATCTAGCCTGCCCTCCTGCTTCTTAGAATCAGCATTATCTTAGGAAAGTGTGAGAAGTTACTGCATTCATCCATTCTGCAAATCCTCTCTACGATCACATTAATAAGAACAGATACATGGTCACAAATGGTGATAAAGTTTAGCTCTGGTTTGGACTTTAAATTATGCATGGACTAATTGCACAATTAAACATTAGCATCTGCACTGGAATAGATCTGATTATATACGCCCAGACTGTAATCTACATATTCCTTTCATTTCTTTGCCACGTGATGCTGTGCTGCTACCAAATCTTGCTACTTTGCATACACTAATGGATGGACTTCATATTCATTACACACAATGCATCTTACATAGTTTTGTAGCTTCTATCAGTCATGCACTACTATCCATTAAATTTATCATCATGTCTGAGTGAGCATCATGGCCACTTTTCCATAAGTCACAGAGGTAGGGTCAGACCTAGCAGCAGTTACATATCACTTTCAGTGCTGCAGAGGTCTGATGTGCATGGGCAGAGAAAAAATACAATTTCTGGTTTTGTCTACAGCTGTCTCTTGTGTTTGTGAGTTACTCTGCTTTCTTTTTTTAAAGCATGAATGATTTGGAGACTGAGCAAAATTCAAACTTTTGACATGAGACTCCCACTTACGCTGCTGAAAACTAATCAAACTACAGAACAAGCCCCAAAGCTGCTCCTTAGGTCCACGTTTCAGTACTAACACGACTCCATAAACTTCAGAGAGTGAAAAACAGAGAGTTTGCGTGTGTTCACTTGCCAGGGTTAGACAATGAGACCTCTCTAAAAATCATAAATGCATATTGCCACACACGCACCCACACACACACATGTGTGTATTTATATCCTGGTGGGGACATCTCACTGACATAATGCTTTCCCTAGCCATCAAAAATGAATGGCTAACCCTGACCCTTACCCTAAACCTAACCATAACCTAATTGAAACCCTGACACTAAAACCACATTTTGAGTCTCAAAAATGCCTTCAACCCCGTGGGGACCGGGGTTTTGGTCCCCACGAGGGCTGTCGGTCCCCACGAGGGCTGTCGGTCCCCACGAGTATAGTAAACTTCCAATTTTTGGTCCCCACAAAGATGTTAATACACACACGCACACACACACACACACACACCAGTTGTAGATATGATCCAATTCATGATCTAAAGTTTGATGCTTCTAGCTGTTTTTTTGGAGTCTCTTATCTGAATTACTGTACCTTTAGCATCATAAGGCAGCAAGATCCACCTAAGAGTGTTCTCTAAAATGAAAGAGAGCTGCACACATTTATGCACATGTTACAACACTGGTGTAACTTTGTTAATTTCTTAAGCTATTATGCTACTTCAAATCTACACATTCTCTGGCTACTTTGTTAAGTACACCTGTTCAACTGCTTGTTTAGCCACAAATCTAATTAGCTAATCACACGGCAGCAAGTCGGGGCATGTAATCACGTAGATGTGATTTGAGTGCCTCTAAATGTGCCATTGTTGTTGGTCTGAGTATTTCAGAATCTGCTGATCTATTTGGATTTTCCCACATGACCATCTCTAGGATTAACATTGGTTTACAACAGCAGTTCTCTGAGTAAAAGTGCCCTGTTTGTGCCAGAGGTAATGGCAGATAGGAAGGCTACAGTAATTTAAAAACCCACTTGTTACAACCAAAGTATGCAGAAGAGCATATCTTAATGCACAACACGTCAGCAGCAGAAGACCACACTGGGTGCTAAAAATAGAACTGTGGATACACCTTTATTTATATAAAAGGCGAATCACAACAACAGTCATCTCAATGTGCTGTGGTCTGATGAGTCCACACACCATTTTTCAGAAGCCAGGTTCAGAATTTGGCATAAGCACAAAGCCTGAATCCTTCCTTGTCAACGGGTCAAGCTGCTGCTGGTGGTGATGAAATGGTGTGGGTGATATTTTCCTGACACACTTTGAGCCCCTTAATACCAACTGAGCATCGTTCAGCACCACAGTGTATCTGAGTGTTGTTGCTGAGTATGTTCATCCCTTTATGACCACAATGTGCCCATCTTCTGATGGCTGCTTCCAGCAGGATAGCATGCCATGTTACACAACTTCAGTCATCTCAAACTGGTTTCATGAACATAAGGGTGAGTTCACTGTACTCAAAAAGCCTCCATAGTCACCAGATCTCACTCCAATAGAGCACCTTTGGGATGTGGTAAAACGGGGTATTCACATCATGGATGTGCAGCCAACAAATCTGCAGCAACTGTGTGATGCTATCAGTAAATATGGATTAACTGGTGGTTAATAATAAAGCTGTGAGGAACATTTCCATAAGAATGACTTATTGCTGAATGACAAAATGCCATTCAATGAAAAGCCTAAATGTTTTAATCTGAATCTAACCGCAGCACAAGTTCATAAAATTTTAGTAATATCCTCATCTGTCTACAGTTTGACACTAATGCTCTGTTAAACACCTAAATTTCAAGTTTTCAATTTCAATTTTTCTTGTTTTATTATGTATATCATATATAAATATATTCATCCTGCTCGTTCATGAAGATGAAGTTAAATCCTAACAGCTACATGCAGCTTGTTTCATCTTGATACTGAATTTCATCAAGAGTGCCTAAATGAAAGCACCAGCTGACAGAAGAAACTGGCAGGCGTTACTGTGAATCCACTCCTTAGGGAATCTCTTCTTTTGCTCCCACTACAAATGAACTGACATCTAAAGGAAGAAAAAGAGCCTCATGCATTAGCAAAGATCGTGACTGTAGAGGGAGGGGGGTATTTTTATGACAACTGGAGGCCTCCCAGGACTTTTAACGGGTACTGCTCACTGTGTGTATCCAGCTTCTGTAGTAAGTGGAGCACCAGCACATGGTGCAGTGAAGTTCAGTTCTGCATCACAGGCATTTTTCTAAATTATGCTTCTACTGCATTGCATGAACAGTTTGAGAATATCAAGTTAACAATCAACTTAATCAATTTGCTATTCAGTCAATATTAATCAGTTCATTAATTAATCACTCGGGTCACAGCTGCCATATTCATACTCTCATTAGCCCACTTCATCTACAATATAATGGCATCTTTTAACAACTCACTCACTAGCTCACTAATTATGAATCATTTGTTTAATGTGTGCAAGAATGGAGGTGTAAAAGTGGCACGTTTTGCTTTTATGTGTGTTGGGGGTAATGAGTGGGACTATTTCTTGGCCGGGAAAATTAACTTCCTGGAAAGTTTGTTGGTTGACTAGCAACTTAGAGGTGACGGCAAGACCCTAGGAAATATGCAGTAATTAGCCAAACTGTATTCCCTTTAGATTCCCTTAGCTTGGCTCATAGACAGCCAGCTTCATGTGAAACTTGGAGATACGAATGGTATTACTCCATCAGCAGCTGAGAAGGTGCACAATCCCAAATCTCTCTCAAAGTCAAAGTCTTAATTTGCAAAATAAGAAAGAACGGGAACCTGCGTACCTGCCACTGAATTTGGACGGGGCATCGCAAGAGAGGAGGTGCTGTGCAAGTGGTGCTGTGGGAGGGGCCGTTTCGGTGCTGGTGGAGTTCTGGACTCCATGATGTCCATTCTAGATAAGGCCTCATCTGGCTGGGCTGTGAGATTGTCCCTGGTTGGCCTGGGATGGCGGTCCTCATTTGTATGGCCCATGACGCCACCACTTCCCTCTGGGCCTTCGTCCTTACCGAGAACCTCAGTGGAGACCCCGCGCTCCTCATTCTCAGAAGAACTAGTGATTGTTGCTGAGCAGCGGAAAGAAAAATATGGTTAACAGAGCCAAAAAAAAGAACAACATCTGGCATGTGACTGCTTATAAGCACATCCTCACAAATGACTAAAGACAAAAAGGCAAACGATAGCTTCAACATAATCAAAAACACATTTACTCAATCTACAATGAAATACACACTCTTTTTTTTACTTACAAGTCATCATTCAATAAGTTTCATTGTACTTGATGAGCCCTCTATCTTTTTGTGTTCAACTATAAATACAAACTCTATTTAAAGAGAAAAAAGTGTCCTATTTTGGGAGAATCAGACCCGTAAGCAACAAAGACAGCAGTGTCCCAGTTTTGACAGGAGGGAGCTGAAGCCTGAAGGCTGAAGTGGCACAGACAAACAGAAAAACTAGCTGTGGGGTAGAGGTGCACATTTCACATAGATAGTGATGTTGCATCTCCCTAACTTTCAAACGAAGTGTAGGAAGGTGTGGCAAAGAACAGAAGAGTTATATTTCATTTCCCTGAGTCCATATTATTCTAACATCTTTCTTTTTTTTTTTAAATTTCTGATGATGCACGACTAGGCATCTGTGTTGGACGCGCTTCACTATGAGTAAAAAAAAAGAAAGAAGAAAAAACACAATCTGATGCCATCTGGAGACAGAGCAGCAGCAGCTCTCACCTATAATTCCACTATCCTTGCTCTCCAATGTTGAGGTTGGGCTTTGAGATGGAGGCCCTGGGCTACTCCCAGTCATGAGTCCAGAAGGAGGGCAAAGGGATGGGCTGGACGCAGGGCTAGAGAGGGTTCCACTGGGGCTGCTGCTAGAGCCACAGTGGGGAGAAGGTAAGGTTAAAGGCTGGGGCAAAGACTGGCCTCCCGCACTGGTGCTCAGGGTGGACGAGGGGCTCTCTGAGCAGGGTGAGGCTGTGCTGCAGGTCAGGGTGGAGCTGGGACTCCCCCCCTGAGCAGAGGAATCATACTGGGGGGAGAAAAAAAAAAAACAGAGACGAGAAATGGTTAGAGAGAGTTAAGCCATACATAAAGGTGGAGAAAAAGGCTCTGTGGAACAATATTTGAGCATGTTAAAGTGAAATTCCTCTTTGTTGAAAGTGGAGTAAATTAGCAGTGCCAATTTCAAACCTTTTAACAGCACTTCACTCCTCGTGACACTGTTGGCCTTCTTGCGCAGCGTTATTTGCAATAGTGAGTGAATATGTTTGAGCGTGCATGCAGATGGGAACTGAAAAGATAATTCCCGTTATTTTCATCCTTGCTGTCATTTCCCAGTTTTTCTTTTTTCTAAAGATGGCTGGCCGTCGTCAAAACTAAAATCAATCACTGCAGACATTCAGAATTTACCACGCTCTGTCTTTTTTCGCGATGTACCACACAGAACAAAGACAAAAAGTGCAGAAAATCACAGCATCAGGCTTTCTAAACGATGTTACTGATTAAAACGGCACACCTAAATTTCACGTAGGCGTTAATGTGGTGAAAGCTGGCTGGCTTGTTTTTGTATAGCGCACTGGACAGGAACTACATGTAAAATGTTAAAGCAAAGCAAAACAGAAGAGAATCGAAAAAGGCAAGTATTAGCCTCGCTTTCGAACACACACAGCTTTTTGTTTAAGTCCATTTCCAGCTATTTCCCCTCCAATCCCTACAATATTCAAGACACTCAGACCTGACCTCGCATACTTGCCAATGCACGAACTATAACACAGGAAGTAAGTATTTAACCCTTTAAAGCCAGAACCATAAAATACTTGCCAGAAAATTAAATTTTATTTTATTTTTTATTTTTTTATGGAGTGTTAATTAAACCTGCAGGTTATCATTTATAATATATTGTGGAATTCATTTAAGTTTTCAGGTTAGGAAAAAAAACATACTGATGATGCAGAAATAAGAAAACCTGTATATAATGTATAAAATATGATACACTAGACATTAAGGGGTTAATAGTGATAAAAATTACAAAGCTAAGAACCAGGGTGAAAAAAAAAATGTCCTATCATATCCATCAATAAAAGAGCCTTCAACTTTTCAACCACCTTTTGAGAGAACAGAAAACACATATGCACACATAATAGCAAGTGCACATCACTGTAGCAGCACTGCAGCGAGTTCCATTATATAAGAAGGACTGTGATGTTTTTCTTTAGGTGGTCAAAGGGGTCTTGGTTCTAACTGGTACATTTTAATGAATGGTTTGAATCTATTGAGTTTCTCCACTGGTCTACATCATGTCTACATCATATCAAAATTCATAGCTTTTTACCATTTAAGGGAGCGAGGAGTGAAAAATGGTTGAATTCACATTTTCTTTAAAAGATGGGCACAAAAAACACAAAGGAGTCTTTTATCCTTTTATTTGATCAGGCACATTTCAGGTCTCTTCATTACTGATGCAACCTTTCTGCAACACAGAGAATGTATGGAGACAAGGCAGCAGAGTTTAAACAGCTCACTGTTATTCCCTTTATACCAAAGCCTCATCTATCTTAGCCAGGACAACCCACATTCCTCATATGAGCTTTGCTATCTCTGTGAAACTGACTGAATCTGGAGCTCAGGTGGTGGAATGAGGCTGCGAAAATGGGCCATGGCTGAAGCATGCAAAGGCATAAAGATGGAAAGACATTCGCACAAACAATAACTCTTCATACAGAAAGATTAAACTAATCAGGCACTGAGTATAAAAGCCATGTGGACACATGGCAAAGCAATTAATAATGATATATACAAATATATACAGAGTGATTTGAGTGCTCAAAGCACACATACAGTACACAGTGAGTTCTGCACAACTGCATTTTAAAATGAAGTCTAATTATCTTTAATAAGCTTGATTCAGATGTTTAAAGAGGATTGTGATGGCACTCGAAAGGCAGTTTTTCTTTTGAACCATACATTCTCCTTTTCTATGCCATGGCAGTATGGGGCCAGTTAATCAATATGTGGCCTTACCTTCTTTTCCCTCCTGTCCTCCATAGGAGAGCTAGCAGTGCCGGGCGTTGTTTCTCCCAATAAGAAGCATAGTCTGGTCATTAGTTCCTGGTTAGAGAGGGAGGAGCCAGGCTGTGGCTCCACGTGGAGGTCTGGAGCATACACACATTCAGGACACAGGGATTAACAAGCATGAAAAAACACAGTGGGCCAAATGAAGCCACCGACAAACCGATGCTACAGAGTGAGCGCAGCTCCCTTTTACAGCTTCCCACCCAGCAGCATCAGGCAGTGGACTGCAAGAAATGTATGCATCCACAGGTCAGCGCAGCCCCAGCTGCACTGATTACGGATGCACAGACAGTGGCTTTCCAGTCCCCGGGTTGATGCAGCAGCGAAAGGTTGTGTGAGGTTGTGAGTTTGCCCGTGCTCACGCCTGCCAGGTGTTCTCGGTTAAGAGACGGGTTGTGAATTTCAATGAGCTCGCCGTCGACTCTGGAGCAGAAAGAAGGAGTGCCTCGGCTCTGCCTCCACTGTCGTTCCTAGAGACTGGCTGACAAAGGCCATGTGCAGCATTCATTTATCACTGTTTAAGGCTCCCCTATGCTCTGACCTCCAACCCCTGCTCCTTTAAGGTCCGTGCTTACTTCAGCAAGTAAACAGTTTTCGCGTCTCTGCACTTTACCCGGACGAGCGATACATTCGTTCATTCTCGCACCTCATCTGTGTGCTGTTATCAGCTGAGTAACATGCATATTGAGTAGGCATATAAACAGGATGACAGGACATCACAGATTACAGGAACAGCTCACTCCTCCTCGCAAACATCTTTTCATTTAGACATCACATTCAGTCCACTCAGTCGTTCTCTTTCTGGCTCACTCTCACGCTATAAAGACACTACATCACTCTTACAGACAAACAAATTGTGTACGAAACACAAGCCAACAGGAAAAGAGTCAGTTCTGTGAATCAAGTGTGGTCTTTTTGTTGTCTGTTTTTTGTTTTGTGTTGTTTTGGAAGGTGCCCCAGTTAAAGGCTTCCTTAGTGTAGCCTTTGTTGGTACTCTTTTCACAGCTTGGACATCTGCTGAAGACTTGGGTGGGATGTGTATTTCAGCGAGAGGGGAGGAGGGAAAACTTTGCATTTAGTCAGCAGAGCACTGAGATCCAATCTGGAGTAACATGAGGACACACCGAATGTCCAGTTCTATTCATCAAACCACCTAGCAGTTGCCATTGGAAACGAGAAGCTGAGAGGTGCCTGGCAACCAGGATGGAAGATGCCTCGTGAAATCTGTTTAGCCCTAGGGTAGCCCTCTGGCCAGAAACACAGAGAAAGCTGGCAGAGAGGTCCGTGTTTACACCATTATTGCTTTCATCTAACCTTAACTGTGTAAAGCAACATAAAGAGAAGTCAGGGCGACGACTCAAGAGAAACTGGGATAAAACAAATCCACTCTCAGCCATCCCAGGAAAATGACACAGGCACCACTGTCCTTATATATATCTGACAGAGGAAAAAACTCAGCAAAGCCTTTTAGATGTAATTAACCTGCCCTCATTTTCTCTTGAATCTCATATGATTCATTCTCTTTCACCTACAGCCCTATTCTCATTCAGCTCCACTGATCAATACCTGCCAAAAAAAACAAAACACACACGACGATGCTAAACCCACGCCCACACGCTCTCCGTTCTCACCTCTGTGGTCTGCCTTGCCACGGCATGAGGCAAAGACGAGTTGCTCTCTCGCGCTGGAAGAGCCATCCACATACTCCAGCCTCCTTACCCGTCCTTTGGCCACAGCAAAGAGGCAGAAGGGA
This sequence comes from Benitochromis conjunctus, assembly GCA_015052645.1. Classification (NCBI taxonomy): domain Eukaryota; kingdom Metazoa; phylum Chordata; class Actinopteri; order Cichliformes; family Cichlidae; genus Benitochromis; species Benitochromis conjunctus. Next base: position 13,500 of record VOQK01015582.1, read on the forward strand.
GAGGGAGGGAGGGAGAGCAGGCAGGGTGGGAGGGGGGGAGGGATTGAGGGTAGAGGTAGGGAGGGATATGAAAGAAAGTGAGAGAGAGAGAGAGAGAGAGAGAGAGAGAGAGAGAGAGAGAGAGAGACTATGTGTGGAGGAGGGGCTGCAGGAAATGATCACACCAGGGAGTAAGGGAGAAACACTGACTTTATGTTATTTGATGAAAAAGGAGGATTTGTTGTCCTGTGTGTGAGGGTAGGTTATATACAGGAGTGGGAGGGAGGGAATGTGTGTGTATAGGAAAGAGAGAGAGAGAGAGAGAGAGAGAGAGAGAGGTTTCTTCTCCGTTGTTCCTCCTCTCAGTCTGACACCAGCAGTCTGCTTTTCCTCCTCGTCTGAGACTCCTGCAGGTAAGAAAAGCGACCAGACACTCTGACAAGATGTGACTTTATGACAATCGACCGACTCTGCATCGTAATGCTGTACAAAAAAAAAAGGAAAAGAAGGAAAAGAAAGAAACGGTGAATGAAGATAAAGAAAAAAGCACCCGGCGGAGCGTTTGCAGAGACGTGCAGAGGCTGTAGAAGTTATTCACAAGTCGCCAACTCAGCAGTAGTTTTTTTTTGTTTTTTGCAAACTTACCCCGGCAGCTATATCACCGCGCACGCTCTCACGCGCCGGCCTACTGCCCGAGATTGCGTGTGTGTGCGTGCGCACGCGCAACTCGTGTGTGCTTTATCCGGAGTGCAGTTGCATGCCAAGTTGATGCTCTGGCGTTGTAGACGTGGCTTCTTAAACGAATTCATTATAACAGCTGCATGAGTGCAGTGTGTGTTGATCAGCTGGTTGTCACTTGTGTTGGTTCACAGACACACGCACATACACACATTGGGTGTGTTGGTAGAGTATGATGTAAGAGATTAGTTTCGGTCCCTGTTTGATGATATTAAAACAGCAATAACATCTGACTAATTGTTATTGCCTTTGTAGTTGCATAGCTTTCAATAACTTAAAAACGTCTGTTGCACACTTTCTTTTCCTGCCTTAAAGCGAACGTGGGGTCTAATCAATTTGTCAGCATGTTGCATAATGAAATAAGGCCAAGGGTGTGTCAGCCTGCTGTGTGCTTAGCAGAAATCTTCAAGTATAACTGATGTTTCTGTTTATCCCCCTTCACATTTCTGCAGTATTTTGCCAAATACAGGAAATCCACTGAATGGAACCTTCATGTAGTCTTCAGTTAAGCAGGTCATTAATGTGGTAATTTGTTTTCAAAAACCTAAGCATGTAAATGTAGAACTTCTTAAAGACAGCTGGAGATTTGATTTTAAAACTGTAAGAAGCAATTTAGTAAGAATTGGCTCGGCTTACAGGATGCATCCTCTGCCATGGAGATCTGTGACAAATGTTACGGTCGTGCCAAGATGTTTTACCAAAAGCCACAAAAGGATAACAGATGGTGCTGGAGGAAATGTCACTTCAATTTTTGGAGACTATGATTATTAAAAATAAATAAATAACTGTTCTTGGCTGTTGAGTAGTGGTTGGGATATTCCAAGTTAGACCAAAGTGGAGGACCTTGAGTTAGGTACTTTTAGTGGCAAATCCTAAACACAACCTTTAAATGCACTCATGCACCAAATAATGTTCCTACCCACATTTTATGCTGGCCCCTCACCTTTGCCATGAATGACTGTCCTGAAGCCACTTGGTCACTTTTCCAGCCCCTCCTTTTAAGCAGAATTGATGTAACTGTGTTGGCGATCATTTGCGTTGATATTCAGCTATCAGGGTAAAGGCTGTGAGATATGCATTTTATGTGAATGTGGTTGCATGCTGTCCTACAAAACGCAACAGTGTTGGCCTGAAGGTGATGGCATACATAGGTCAAAAGCTGATTGGTTTAAAAGTGAACCCCACAGACACTGCCCCCTGGTGATGGTAAATAGCTGCAATATGTGGACGTGGTCTGAAAAGCTACGCATAGGCTTTACGTAGGACATGCACATGACCATGATAGTCCCTTTAGTTGGTTCACTGATATGCATGTAGGCATTTTTCACAGTATTTGGCTGATTATTCTGCATATTTTCTACTCTATGCCTAACCTATTTAACATGTTATTTCTAATGTGTTTTGATAAAACCCTGGTGAAGTCAAGAAGCCAAAACATGTTGGCCGTTTCTATATGGCACAAATATTGTTCAAGCTTTCACCTATTAAGGCTGTTGTCACGAACACGCTGGAGCCCTGAACTTTTTAGGACTTACATGACAGATGTGCACACATTCTCCCCCTGCCTGTGTGGCTTTCGCTCACAGTGCAAAGAGATGCTTGTTATAGGTGAACTGCATATAGGTGAACAAGATCTTGGGCAAGATCTTGGAGAAGCTCACGTCTCTGCAATGGGAACTGAGCGAATTGGTGACCAGTGACGGACATTAGACCAACTGTAAAAATTGGATGCAGTTCTTCACACTAAACCTGAACAACCACCATCTTCACTCATACGGCTATACCACTGGTGCCAGCTAGAGGTCTGCCAAGGTCGAAGCTGACTGGAACAACAGGACTGTTTGGAAGTCTTTGTCCCTCCTTCAAGGCCACCTGGGTCCACTGGAGACTTTTGACCTTCGCTTAACCGGGCGTGGTGACACTTTCTCTCAGCTGATCACGGGATACACACACACGCACACATACGTACACTGACACAGATACTCACTCACCCGCCCCTTCCCAAATCCAACGCCTCCCATGCTTGCCTCCCATCCGATGCAGACAGGGACCAGCCATCACTTTAGGATGCGCAGAGTCGCGGAGTCCTTGATGCTGCTGTGTGCACTGGCATGTTCCCCTGTTGCTTGTCTTGTGTTTTATGGTGCTACAGTGTGAACACACATGTGCTTTTTGTGCTGAGGAGTTTTTGTCTTCATCCTGAACCATAATATTAGTGATCAGTATGAGCAGAGTTCCTTTTTCCTCCTCGACTGCCCTTCTGTGTTATACATTTCATTGTTTTCTATATGCTACCTGTTCTGACCTGTCTCCCCATTGTAATGTTTGTGTGTTGTATGTACGGTCGGAAAAGGTCCAATTTCACTGCAGGCAACTGCAAGTGACAAATAAAGGCTTCAATCAACCAATAATTGGATGTATCTGATATAATGTTGGTCCAGGATAAACATTGTAATTGACCGATTGCATTTTTGTAATGTTATAGCTTTGCCATGTGGTCAACCAATCGCAGCACATGGCCGCCCCTCCCTGAGCCTGGTTCTGCCGGAGGTTTCTTCCTGTTAAAAGGGAGTTTTTCCTTCCCACTGTCGCCAAAGTGCTTGCTCATAGGGGTTTTTTGTTGGGTTTTTCTCTGTATGTATTATTGTAGGGTCTACCTTACAATCTAAAGTGCCTTGAGGTGACTGTTGTTGTGATTTGGCGCTATATAAATAAAATTGAATTGGTGGAAAAATAAAAATTAAATGCCTTTTTTATATAAAACTCAAAGGGTCTGCATTTTAAGCATTTTCTTTATTAATTTGTTGCTAACGCGTATACAATGTCACTGGTTAGTTGTGAACACAGAGATATCAGCTCGTGCTTCTGAATGAGCCATAGGAGTGAGTGAGTGTCCTTGCCTCTGTATTTAGTCCTGCAGTAATGAGAACACGCATGTTTCCTTCTGCACGCCACATGAGAGAAAGGACATCAGGACGACCCGATTCTTCTCATTATCTGAGGTTGTGGTGCAAAAACTGCTTCAGAAAACCCAAGAAGATGTATCTTTTCTTCATCTCAGTGCACAGCGGCTCGGGACTGCCTCCACTGACCAAAGCCAATAATTTCAACAAGTGTTCCCTATGTTGGGACTGTAGAAATATTACTTCCTGTCACTAAGGGTTGGATTTTTATAAGCTGACAGGTTGCCAGTCAGTCAAGCAGAGTGTCTGCTGAGCGCTTCCCTATCCTGTGTGCTGCGTTTCTGTGACACAGGATTTACTGTAAAAATAAGCCACCCATTGGGGGACACTCTGGTAACTGGAGAGCAAATATACAGTAGCATGTGGGATTCTTTGAAGTCTGCAAAATATATTTTTTGTGTGTTTCAACTGCAGTGAATCCACAGTTGACAGCTCTCCAAGAAAAAAATCCAAATAATCACTTAGATTTTCCACACCAGCTCAACGTTCCAACGTAAGCACTTTCAAGCTGCACCACTCATCCTCTTCTTATGGTTACTGTTTTGTGACAGAAATACAGCTTTAGTCTGGATTGTCTTTAAAGGGAACTGAAGGCCATTTCTTGTTGCATTCTCTGCAGAATATTGCCAAAATGACAGAAATACAAATTCATATGATAAATCTGAGCCTAATTTTTCAGACATGTTTCAGAATAGAGCAGAAATGCGTTGCGTGACATCTGACAGGCTGTAATAGCGAGGCAGATAATAACCGTTATATTTTACTATCAGTAGTCAGATAAAAATGTCGGGGCAGCACTCCAGTTATTTCATTTTTCTCACAGTCATGCGCCATCCATCATCTCAAATCCTTTTAACATTCATCCATCACTGTAAAAACCTCAGGGAATCTCTCATCTGTCTCTTCCCTGTTTATTTCATTTCCTTAGTTTTCTCCTGTCTCACACAAACATTTCCTCTCCTTCTGTTATGCTTTTCCTTCATCCTTTTCAGAGGCGTTGTGCTTGAGGATAAAAATGAAATAAAAGAGAGGGAATGAGAGGAAAAGGTGAAAAATGCAGACCAGACGAGGACGTGCAGTTTTGCTTTAACGGCCTAAGAATACCACTCTCATGGGCTTCATTTCCTACAGCAGCCCTCTAATTCTATCATATAAACTTTTTTATAAAGACTGTTTTCAGAGACGTAGATGCTTTTCTGAGAAAACAGAAAATTACCACACACATAAACGGAAAAACTATTAGATCAATATTCAGATTTTTATTGACTGATTGTTGATTGATTATTTTCTGTTGCTAGTTATGTTGGGGAAGGTGACCCAGGCTCTTTTTTTTCTACATGCAAGTACTTTTTATCTAACATTTAAACTCTGAAGAATCTATCAGAAGCAAATCGGGGTTCAATATCTTACCCAAGGATACTTTGGCATGCAGACTGGAACAGTCAGGGGTCAATCAATCAACCAACCAACCCCCAAATCCCAACAACAGCCGCCTCGAGGTGCTTTGTATTGTAAAGCAAAGACAATACAGTAATAGAGACAAAACCCAAACAACCAGACAACCCCCTATGAGCTAGCACTTGGTGATAGTGGGAAGAAAAATCTCTCTTTTCACAGGAAGAAACCTCCAGCAGAACCAGGTGCAGGGAGGGGCACAATCTGCCATGACCGGTTGGGGCAGCAGAAAACAAAATGTGCTGAGATCCATCATGAGGGGTGCTCACTGCCACCAGTCAGTTGGTCAGTGTTTCATCCCCTGCTCCTTTAGCCTACACTGGGTAGAGTAAGCTCTATCTTGAGTTTTTTATTTAATATAACATCAAAGTTTATGTCTGTCGTTGTGTAGAGAAGCTCAAAGGAAAAGATCGTAGCATTCCCCTTTTAACCAGATGGATTTTATGGTCTTGTGTTTCTCAGTGGTTACACTTAAGGGTGGGAGGGTCTGGCTGACTCTGGATTATCCATCTTGGAAACATATGTACTCACTTTACCATAAAGCACTCTGGATATAGCATCAATCAAGTGTCATCTGGTCTGTGTTATGGTTACTATTACACAGGCACATAATGATGGACAAGTTTTGGGTTTTTCTTCATAACCTTCAATTATGTACTCAAGTTTCATTTGTGATAAACAGTTTTGAAAAGATCCTCAAGCAATATATCAATTTTGTGTTAAATTTGTAATATTGTGATCAAATTTCCCAGCTTCAGAAAACTTTCGCACTCTTGTTATTAGTCTATAGAAAGGCTTATATTTCCTGAAACCTCTGGATGCTATATGATAATCCTAAAATAACATAAACTGGTCTGACGGTTTGACCATAGGTTCTTAAATTTCAAAATGCCAAATATAATTTTAAGTAGTCGTACAGTGTTCTGTGTTTTCAAATTTTTGTTTTTGAATACTTCTTGCTGCAACTCTAAAACCACAATGTCATGGTAAAATTGCATTCTAGTATATTTTATCCTGTACAGATCACTAAATGTAGGTACAAAATGGCTAATAAGGGCTGTGATGGAAACCTGAGAATTACTGTCAATATTATTGTCTCCTGAGAAGATGCAGTTATAGTCAAAGAAATATGCTGACACTTGACCAGATTTCCACAGGAATGTGAAAAATACGGCACACCAACAAACAACATAACTAACCAAAAAATGTTGGTTTTGGGGGCTGATATTTTTTTTCACTCTCAAATTCTTCTTGATCGGCGAGTAACAACACCATTATTATATGAGCCATAAAGTTACGTGCATCTGTAAACATCTGCCATCACTATGGCCTCATATGGACATACAGTTTAACATTGCCCTGGAGCATTACCAATCTTTTGATCGCTTATTTCTTTTCTTTCCTTCCACCTTCAGGTTAAGACAGCCATGTCGTCAGGGTGTTTGGGGCTGCTTTTGCTCCTTCCTTTGGTTTGCTGTGTCCCCTCCCCCTCCAGACCTCCTTCCAGACTCTGCAAACGATGCTGCGACCAGCAAGATTCTCCAGCAGCCACGGCTCAGTATCAAATGCCTGAAGTCCGAACTGTCATCAACATGACCATCCTCAAAGGTACCAGGGACCAGAAAAGCTTCTGTTAACCACTAAAATGCTGCTGATTACAGACTGCGTTCAGTTGATAATTGCAGCTTCACTTTGATGGTCAGATACGGGTAGAATTGTTGCTTGTTCATTTCCTAAAAAAAAAAAAAATTCACCCTTCAAAGTGTGTACTACGAGGGCTCTATTTTAAGCTACATTTACAATGTCAGTACTTTTCCTTTTCCAGGTGTGTGAGTGCGTGCGTACGTGCGTGCGTGCGTGCGTGTGCGTGTGAGAGTGTGACAACAGTACTGCTTAATCAGGAGAGTAATCACATATCTATAATATGTGAGCTGCAAAGTGGAAGTAAAATGAGAGACTGTCTGTGAAAAGGAAATTAGATACCCGTGTAACAGAAGGAATCTAGAACCACTTCAAAAATCAGCCACTTTTTAACATTTTGTAAAGAAGAAAGCAGCATAATGCTAGTGACAATGGTGGCTTTTCACAGTATCTGTGTTAGGAAATGTATATCAGCATCAACGTATGAATGTATGCAAGGATGCATTTTCATTAAGGTGGAATGACATTTTGTTATAATAAATAAAAGAATAAATGAATCAGTCAACAAGCCAAATAAAGGCCAAAGCAAAGAGAGTTTGCGGTTTCTTCCTGTTAAATGGGAGTTTTTCCTTCCCAGTGTTGCCAAGTGATTGCTCATAGAGGGTTGTCTGATTGTTGGGATTTTCTCTCTATTATTTTAGGGTCTCTACGATATAAAGTACCTTGATGCAACTGTCATTGGGATTTTTGTGTTATATAAATTAGACAGATAGTTTAATAAATACTTTATTGATCCCACAATGGAAATTATTGTTACAGCATGATAAAAAACAAAATAATAATAAACTCAACAATAAGGGACACAAAACAAAAGCAAACAAACACAAACACACAAACAAAAGTGCCACAGGGTCATAGTGAGGGCCTTAAACTGTGAGATGGTGCAAAACCTTTACACATACAATATTATAAAAAACAATCAAAATAAGGATTTCCTGTTCTTTGTGGCAGTGAGGTTGAATCAGTCTGAGGGAGAAGGTGCTCTGCTGCATCAATAGTTTTGAGTGAAGTGGGTGTGATGGGTTGTCCATCATGGAGAGCCATTTGTTCAGGGACCTCCTGTCCCTCATTGACTCAAACGCCTCTAAATTCAGAACAATGACAGGTCCAGTCCTGTGAATCAGTTTGTTGGTGCTACTGGTACCTCTAGCACTGACGCTGGAGCAGCAGCAGTTACAGCAAAGTAAATAGTACTTGTTACTAAAGACTCACAGAAGATCACTAACATCCTACTGCACACAATAAAATATCTAAGCTTCATTAGAAAGCAGAGTCTGCTCATCCCCTTCTTGTACACAGCATCACTGTTGGTCCTCCAGTGTCCTTCAGTCTGTCATTCTGGCAAACAGCCAAGTACCTGTAGCTGTCAACTGATTTTACCTGTTCACCCAAGATGTTGATGGGCCTAGTAGCAGTTTTTTTCCGCACCAGAAGTCATCCACCATCTCTTTTGTCTTGCTGATGTTCAGAAGGAGGGGATTTCTTGCAGACCACTCCACAAAGTTCCTCGACAGCTCCTCCTACACCGACTCCTGCCCACCCTTGATACATCCAACCACTGCAGTGTCATCAGAGATCCTCTACAGGTGGCATGTTTCAGTGTTGTACTGGAAATCTGAGGTGTAGAGAGTGAACAGGAATGGAGATAAGACCGTCCTCTGTGGTAACCCAGTATTACTAACCTCCACAACATACAGGGTGCCCCCCAGCCATACAAACTGAGGCTTCTCTGACAGATAGTCAGCAATCCAGGAGACAGTAGAAGTGGTGATGCACAACCTGAGCATCACAGACTTCTTCTTCTTCTTCTGTTAGGTAATTGGTCAAATAATATTACTTTTAATACAGGTGCAAATATTTAATATCCGATAAAAGCACCAACACCACAAACATCAAAGAGGTCCAATTCACTGATGTAAACAGGCTGAGATGAAGATTAGTAGAAAATTGGCAGCCTAGACAGAACCTATCTGTGACTAAAGTTTAAACAAGCAAATAATATAAATAAAAAAAATAATAATCTGTTTTGAAATTCATCTGGAAAAGGAACATCCACAGACACTAAAGCAGTTTTTTTTTTTACACCTCAGCCTTAAAAGGCTGATGGGGTATTGTTGTCAGCATGCCATGTGGGTGGGCTGGCGGCTGGGTGGGTGGGTGGCTTGGCTTGGTGGGTGGGTCGGCAGCATGGACACCCAACTTTGTGAACATGACAACTCAAGAACGCATCTGCTGAGGACCAGCACTGGTGGCTGCTAGTATTTTTTTCTGTATCAGGCTCTAAACATGTTTATTTCTGCAGTAAAGTTTGGCATTTTAACTTGGAGCCTATGTAAACAGACTGTTACCTGTCTGTTACCTCCAAACATGATACTGTGTTACTGGGGGTTACTAAGGGTCTTCATGGGGTTCAGAGTTTGAACTCATGGCAGGCTGTCCATACATCCAATTCTGGACTGCATCTAACCTGAACCTGATATTCATACATTGAGTTTTAAGTGAATGGGTTACTTGATCTGAAACAGATTGTAGGACTCTCAGACTTGGTCTAAACTAAACTCAAGGATAATTACAACTTATCTAGAATGGAGCCAACCCAAAGTGGCCCATTTAGAGCGAGAAACACAATACTCGCCAGAGTATAATTCTACTCTAGACTGCATTGCCAAGTAAGCAGGCAACTGCTTTGGTGTTCCAGATTTTCAGTGGTCCCAAAAAGTCCTAGGTTGTTTTGTTCCAATAGCTTCTACTAATACTTACCAATTAAAGGACAATATTAAAATAATTGTGAGAAACCTTAAAGCTTACCTGATCTTAAAGGTCTTTATCACAACCCACTTTCAGTATCACAAATATTTCCAAGCAAATTGTTCTCACATCGCGTATTTTCTTTAAAAAAACAAAAATTTGATTATTTCAATAACCACAAATTAACACCAGTAAACTCGAGCTCGGTTACCCAGCTATTGACCCACATCAAGCAGAAAGTGGGAATAAAGGACCAACAAAACATGTCGCACTAACACATCGACTCCAGGCCCACTCCAAATTAAAAAGAACCAGATCAGATAAAACTTGGAACTGGTCCAGTTTGACTACTTAATCTGCCCTCCTATAAACACTTTGAATCCGGCACTTCCTACACCTGATTACACAGTCAAATCCGTGACAGCTTGTATGAGTTACTGTTACTGCAGGCAGTGAGCAAGGCCAGTGGTGAAGATTTTGAGTGTCAATGTGTGTGCATGTGTGTGGCTTTATCTCTGCGTGCACATACTAGTGTGTGTGTGTGTATTCATGTATATATATATATATATATATATATATATATATATATATATATATATATATATATATATACATACACACACACACACACAAAAAGGGAG
>VOQK01015582.1:24127-34895 GCA_015052645.1 Benitochromis conjunctus
ATCAAAGTCCAACTGTAATTTCATGGACCCAGTGGGGAGCCAAAATGTGAAGCAACTTTGCATTGTACAGCAAGCAAACTGAACTAAGCGCATTTATCAAAAATGCAGTAGGATCTGCTATTGGTTGTACTCAAACAGTGTAACCATAGTCAGTAAGCCAATCTCAGTTTGAGAGACATTAGCCTGCAAAGTTTCTTAAAAGACACCAGAACCTTCAGTCGTGGGCAAATCAGAATTTACACCCACACATGTTTTCTTTAGTAGCAGTACATTGAAAAGTTAATCTGGTGTCTTCATTCATTCTCAATCATCCAGGCAAATAAATCCCAGAAAACTGATTCTGTTCATCTGGACATTGTGTTTTTATTGGAAGAAACAAGGAGGGGGCTTAAGAGTACATTTTGAACCATCTTACAACTGCAGCTTTTAACCAACTCTCTGTGAATGGTACTCAAGGCCATTCATCAAAGGTCATGACAATTTGCATATCAATGATCATAAAACTGAACTCACGGCCCATTGTTGCTCAGTGGTGCTCGTATTAACAAATGTACTGTTTATAAGGTTGGGGAAACCTGCAGTCAACTGAGACTGAAGAAGTCACTTGGATGAGTGACGTAACATTTCTCCCAATGAAAATGCAACATTCAGAAGAACAGAATCAACTTTCTGGGAGAAAGTTCTTGTGTTCACCTTTAGGGCTGTGCATAGTGAATCACCCACCTATATTAGCAAACTTAAGCATCCATATGTCACCAGCAGGACTCATAGGACTTCTAATTAGGGCTTGTTACTTATCCTGAAATGTTAGCCATCATAATAATTACTTTGGACCTCTGACTGCTTCTTCAAGATCAAATAAGACCAAATTTTAATAAAATGTCTTTTATCTCCAAAGCTATGCTTCAGAATCTACTGCCTTAGTTTGTATTTGCAACATTTTGGGATTGATATTGTCTAAATACGCATTATAGGTTCCATCCAAATATTAGGTCACGTTTGACCTCTGACCTTTCACGTCTGCCTTTCTGTCAAGTTGACCCCAAAATGCATTACTTTGGAGTTGGTGTCTTGTAATGTTGCTTCATTTTTGTGGTTGGATGTTACGTTTGTTTCTATGAAACCCTGCAGTTTAACATTTGTTGCTTTCAGTGTCAGTGTACTTTCAGTTCACAAATTAACATGTGAGTTTATCATTTAAGTTGCTCAACTTGTGGATCTTGATCTGCTTTCAGACTCTAGATTCCTTCCAAGTAAATCAAAAGCAAATGGAAAACAAAGTTCCTTGAAATGTACTGAATACATGGGACGGCAGTGTCCCCATTCCAGCTGCACAGTTGTGAAGAAAAGCAACAATACCATTGGCTAACTGGTGCTTTGTTAAGTGAATGTGTCGCTTTAATAACAAGTTTATTGTTAGAGTCATTCCGTAATCTTTGCAGTAATTCTCATTTAACTTTCCACTCGACAGCTTTCCACTTGTAACCGCTGTTACAGTCTCCGTCCATACTGCCATGTATACTGCTTTTGAGGCCTCAGGCCTGGGAAAGGAACACCATCTGTGATCTTTCTCCAGACATCCAGTGTCTCATAACCATCTGATCATATATCCTAAACCTACAGACAGAGTCATAGATGTGTATTTGCCTACAAGAAGAGCAACAGACGGTTCATTTATTTTAGAAGTTTTAGTACTATTTAAAATACTATTCTATGCTATCTATATTGGATGTATTAAATGAGCACATGAAACTTAGTAATTCAATTAAAACCCATTACCTAAAAGTGTATATTTCATACCCGTTTCCTTGTTTGCCATTACATTTTTTTGTTAACAATAGAAAAAAAAAGTTTCCAGTTCAAAGAAACAATGTTTTTTTTTTTCTTATGCAAGTATTTTGCAACATGTAACAGTAACTATGTATTATTGCCGGATATGTCATGCACTGTAGGTCACTGTGACCAGACGTGCTGCTAAGCTACTGTTTGTGGAAACCGCTGTAACTCTGCTCAGGACTTTTTTGTTTGGATGCTGGTCACAGCTGAAGACATCATTGCGGCTCTGTGGAGAGGTTGAGCAGTGTTTACCTCTACAGGAAGTGTTGGTCATGGTGAAAGAGGGAAGCACTGTGGCTTCTTCCTGTGGGGTTTAGCTATCCCAGAGGTGTTTAACTCATAGCCACAGTTTTAGCTGCCTAAAGCAATGCAGAGCAAGCTCAGCAAGACTTCGCAAACAGTTATACTTACAGGTTTCTTTTTATTATCCTAACCACAGAGCCTCTAAAAACTGACAAAACTATCATATGGAATAGAATAGAATAGAATTGAATGTCTTTACTGTCATTGTCACAGGTACAACGAAATTGAAGTGGTCTCCGATGCATCATCCATAAAATCAAAATAAAATAAAAACAATAAAGATAAAAATACTTAAAGTGCTAATAAGAATAATATACCTTCACTAACAATTTGAACAAACAATTCACATACATTCACACACACACATACCTCAGTTAGTGCATAGACCATTTAAGCAGCATAATGACATGGTTTGTTTTTTTCTAAAAATAAAAAAAACTATAGTGTCGTCTCTTTGTACAGCCCCTACAGTATTTAGGAGAAGACCCAAACAATAATATGATCCCCAATATCTTCCAAACAATTAACTCCACTAGCCTGAACTCTTGATCATGAACTCTTGGCACGTGGTCCTAAACCTTTAAACAGCTGTAAAACAGCCTGTTTCAGTTTAAGTGTTGTCTTCAATAAATTGCATGCTCAAAAAAATGTTTTGTCTCACTCTCATTTCTTCTTGTTGCATGTTGAAGCTCTACTTGGAACCTTGTTAAGATCCAACCATGCAAAAATGATTTTTTGCCATTGTTCAAGTGGTCTTAAACTTTTGATCAGGACAGAACAAGGCAGGATGAAGCGATCATTTCATGTTATTTATGCCAAGTTGTGACCCTACCATCTGAACGTTGCAGCAGTAATTGAGATTCATCAGATCAGGCAACATTTTTCCAATCTTGTATTGTCCAGTTTTGGTGAGCCTATCTAAAAAATTGTAGCCAAAAGGCCACACTGTGGTCTTTTGCTGCTGTAGCCATTCTGCTGCAAGGGTAGACATGTTGTGCATTCAGAGAAGCATCTCTGCATACCTTGTTTGTAATGAATGTTTTTTTGAGTTACTGTTGGCTTCTTATCAGCTCAAAGCTGTCTGGCCATTTTCCACTGACCTCTGACGTCAACAAGTCAGTTTCACCCAGAGAACTGCTGTTCACTGGATATTTTCTTGGTTTTAGGCCATTCTCTGTAAACCCTACAGATGGTTGTTTTGGAAAATCCCAGTAGATCATCAATTTCTGAAATAATCACCCAGTCTAGAACCAAGAACTATGCCACATTTAAAGTAACGTAAATCATCTTTCTTCTCCATTCTGATTCTCAGTTTTAAACTCAGCAGGTTGTCTTGACCATGTCTACAATCCTAAATGCACTAGGCTTCTTCCATGTGATAGGCTGATTAGATACTTGCATTAACGAGCAGTTGAATAGGTGTAATGAAGTGGCCAGTCAGTATATATGGCAGAAAATGGGAAGCACAAGTGCTTACCTTTAGGCTTGTCAAGCCACTTTTGAATTGGCACAGAATTTAGCTATAATAAAGTTGCACGTAGATCCTTGATGATAGACAGATTTGAGCCAAGTCTGCTGTCAGCTGAAAGTGAAAATGGCCACCCACTTTTCATCCACTAATTTCAGTAAGCTGCACTGCTGCTAAATTAGTCCAAAGTCAGTCAAAGTCTGTTTATGTATGACTGAGCCTTTTCTTGGCTCACATCTTTTTTACAGCTGTTCCACAGCGATATGGTGATGGCACGTAGGAAGGCTTACGGTATAAGCAGCATCACTTGACATGCAAATGTACAGTCAGTTCAACAGTATTCTCTTGTGTTTCGGGAACAATAGCACCACTCAAAATGTTCGCTTAAATAGAGACATTTCAGTCGGTACTGACAACAGGAGGACACACAAACTCTCATTAATCATTTTTAAAGCTTGTTGTCACATCGCATTTAAATTTAAAATCCAGAGGATGATTTGGTTGCGCGTGACAGCAGCTGAGCAGAATCCACCAGGGAAGCCAGATATACACAAGAAAAGATCAAATAAAAACTGGGAAAACATATCCAAGTAAATTTTTAAACATAATATTTTAAGCTGAACATACACCAATCAGGTATTGGCTGTTAGTGGCGGGGATATATCAGGGAGCAAGAAAACATTTTGTTCTTATAGTTCATGTGTTTGAGTGAAGGACCATACTGCGATGGCTTGGTCAGAGCATCTCCAAAACTGCAGCTCTTGTGTGGTGTTCCTGGTCTGCAGCGGTCAGTCTATCAATCTATCAAAAGTGGTCCAAGGAAGAACAGTGATGAACCAGCAACAGGGTCGTGGGCAGCCAAGGCTCACGTGGGGAGCGAAGGCTCGCCCTCTTGATCCAATCCAACAGATGAGCTACTGTAGCTTAAAAATGTAATGCTGTTTTTGATAGAAAGATGTCAGGATATGCCGTGCATTGCAGGCTGTTGTGTAGGAGGCTGTATAGCCGCAGAACAATCGGGGTGATCATGCTGACCCCTCCCAACAATGGGTATGTGAACACGAGAACTGAACCACAGAGCAATGGAAGAAGGCGACCTGGTCTGATGAATCATGTTTTCTTTTAAATCAAGCGGATGGCAGTGTGATGCTGTTCTTCTGGGAAACCTTGGATCCATGTGGATGCTACTTCAACATGTGCCATGTACCTAAGCATTGTTACAGACCATGTTACACCCTTTCATGGAAATGGTATTCCCTGATGACTGGGGCCTCTTTCAGCAGGATAATGCTCCCCGCCACAAAGCAAAGGTGTTTCAGGAATGGTTTGAGGAGCACAACAACAAGTTTGAGGTGTTGACTTGGCCTCCAAATTCCCCAGATCTCAATCCAATTGAGTGACTGTGTGAGGTGCTGAACATACACCAGCACCTCACACAGTCGAGGTGCATGGAGGTCCAGCACCTCGCAACTTCCCAGACATAAAGAATCTGTTGCTAACATCTTGGCGCCAGATACACACCTCCAGGGGTCTAGTGGAGCCCATGCCTTGATGGGTCAGGGCTGTTTTAGCAGCAAAAGTGGGACCCACACAATATTAGACAGGTGGTCATGTTATGTTATGACTGATCGGTGTATGAATTAAAGGCACCAAACATGACACAATGAAGAAAGCTAGATGACCATTTTGATACCTTTGGGTTGCACAATTTTTGTTTTTTAAATCTATTTGTTCTTTTATGAAAGATTTGATGAAACAGTGCGTTCAACTGTCACCACGAAAGCTCCAAGTCAGTTTTAGAAGAATGATGCTCATTCCTTCAGTAGAGTTCATGTGTTATCTCAGGGTGTCGGCAGACTTTTATCCAGCTAAAGCAATTCACGTTGAGATGCCTAGAACAGCAGCAGAAAAGGAGAAATAAGTGTGTTTAATTTAAATGATTACAGTTTCTTCTGGTCTTTGGCTGTGATTACTTACAAGTTAATGAGGCGGTAGTTTCTGGAAACAAACTGCTCTTTTACAGACACGATATCCTCACAAGTTCTACCTGAACATTTTGTCTTAAAGTCCACGAGGAGGTCAAGTCCAAAATAAGCACTACTTTGAATGAAAGAGTTCCTTTAGATTTATAAGCAGGATTTGAGATGTCAGATGTAAAAGCTTTACTGGAATTTGTTACTGTTTCTAGATTTGTAGCCACTATGAAAAAGTTGAGGCTTAATGGCACTGTGTGCACAATAAAATGGAGAACTGAAAATGGAAGAGTTGAGAGAAAATCTTTCATTCCAACTAAATGCTGCACTTTGCTAAATGGCAAGATCGCTTTGTGTCTTTGGAAGAAAAAAAACATCTGGTGCAGCCAGCTGGGAATAAATTAATGTGGTCTTGACATGCCTTTGCTATTAATGGGCACAGTGAGCACTAGTATATCTCACTTCACAAAAGCTAACCTCTTCCTTATTAAAATGTCTATTAAGAGCTTCATTTTTTACCCTGTTAAGCGTAAGTGTATCATATTTGATACATGTGTTGAGACTGTATTTGAGACTTATAAATATAACAGATTTAAACTCATGAAATTTACATGAAATTTTTAAATAAATGTGTCAGAAGGTTCACTAAACACTCTATTTTCAAGAAAATTTAATTTTCTGGCAATTACTTCAGGGTTCAGGCTTTAAAGGGCTAAAATATTATATAAACACCCAAGTCAAGCTTGTGGATTTTCTGTCTTCCTCACTTTTCACATTTCATTTTGTCCCTTCAGGTGATAAAGGAGACAAGGGAGATAAAGGTACACCCGGAAAACCAGGTCTGGAGGGCTCTCCCGGCTACCGAGGACCCATGGGCCCTAAAGGCAGCAAAGGCCAAGCAGGCGCACCCGGAGACGCCTGCAAGATCCCTCACTCTTCTTTCTCTGTGGGACGCCGCAAGGCCCTGCACAGCCTGGACTACTACCAGGCGCTGGTGTTTGACACTGTGTTTGTCAACCTCTACGAGCACTTTAACATGTTCAAAGGCAAGTTCTACTGCTACGTGCCCGGGATCTACTTCTTCAACGTCAACATCCACACGTGGAACTTTAAGGAGACATACCTCCACCTGATGCACAATGATAAGGAGAAGGTGATCCTGTACGCTCAGCCCAGCGAGAGGTCCATCATGCAGAGTCAGAGCGTTATGCTGGATCTGGCTCTGAATGATGAGGTCTGGGTGCGGCTCTACAAACGGGAGAGGGAGAACGCCATTTACAGCGACGACGTGGATGTTTACATCACCTTCAACGGATACCTGGTGGCTCCCAGCATCCAGTGAAAAAAAGGCAGGATGGACAGGCTGCGTGGGTCAAATTATTAAGTCTTTTTCCCAGGGATTTTCCTTTGTGCCTAGAAAGAGGGACTTATTAGCGCACAAAACAATTTAGGTACCTAAATATTCCTTTCAACCCAGAGAGGAAAATGCTGTTTTGTAAAATAAAGACGGCCAAAATGCTTAAACCTAAACCTTAAAAAGAAAAAGAAAATAGGTGGCACAACTGGCACAGCATAGGGAGGAAAGTTAAAGTAATTTCTTTGCACTAGAAATACTTTATTGTACATTGATTTTGTTTCTTACCTTTTGTGCCATTTCCCGTGATCACGTGCTTTCACGTACTTTTTAATGAGACGTTACAGCGATTTTTCAGGAATTTAAAATCTGTGCAATTGATTTTATGTGACATTTATGATGCGATGCCTCTTAGCAACAAAGACTCTGTCAGGGTGAAATGTATTGTGACAGTCAGCTGTTCATTAAACCAATGTCCTCTTTCACAGAAGCAATTTAAAATGTCAGTTCATCCAAATTACAAAAATGTCCCACATCCACCACCTTTCCACCATCTGTATGTAAAATGGAAATGCTGAAGCTAAACGATCCTCTGCCCTAATACAAAATTACTGCAAACACATT
This sequence comes from Benitochromis conjunctus, assembly GCA_015052645.1. Taxonomy (NCBI): domain Eukaryota; kingdom Metazoa; phylum Chordata; class Actinopteri; order Cichliformes; family Cichlidae; genus Benitochromis; species Benitochromis conjunctus. The sequence continues at coordinate 31,686 of VOQK01015582.1, forward strand.
ATGCAACTCCATGAAACATCATCAGCTAACAGACACAGGGTCGATTTTAAGCATTGCATATCTCCAGGTGTTTTACAGGAAATTATTACATTACGAAGTGACTTAACCACATTTGACTTCCAGGCTTTTTAAAGGAAAAGAGACACGAATTACACTGTAATGTACTCAAAGTATAATTTACTTACTGTAAGTAACGCAATACTTAAAATTACTTTACAGGTTTCTTGCAAAACGCCTGACTCGTTACCCTCTTATTCTAGTGTACCTGCCGGTAAATATAATTACATTGTAATTTCATATCAAATACATTGAGTTACGCCCTTAGTTTTGGGTCTTATTATAAAATGTTACCAAATATTTGCAAAATTTTTGTGGAACAAATTCTACAGGGATGCACCCGAACACAAGACACCAGGTAAAAGTTCAAACATCCCAATCTTTAATGCAAAACACTGTCAGAGATCATGTACGGGGAATCAGACAGCACGGCAAACAATCCAAATGAGGAGCAGGGAAAAGGTAAAGATCATCAGTTCGGAGGTCATGCGTGAGAATACAAAATATGAACATTAGGGAACAATAACAAAAAAGGCACAAGGGTCATGAGCAATAATACAAATATATAAACGAAATCAGAGTCGCTCATGCAATCTCAAAGGAGGAACCAAAAATAAACTAGCAATTGTAATTATATTTACCTACAAATACTTAACGGCAATAACATCATCAACAAGAAAATATCGCACAACTGGATTTACATTATTTTCCTTTTGTAATTTTGGTGAGTTGACCACTTTCCCAGCATATGAAAATACACAAGGTGCTTTATCAAATGCAGGAATGCATTTGACAGTTATCGTGTATTGTTCTAGGGACTTGAGGCTGCAGAGCAGTTTGTGTAAATACCTGTAAATGGGCTTTCTGTAATAGCTTTAATATGTTTTACCACTTAAGCTGTCGGGGCTGGACTGTGTATGTCTGCGTGTGTGTGTTTATATAACATATAAAAACAATATTTCCATCACTAACCAAGTCTCTCCTCATTTGTATTAGTGAGCATCAAAAGGAGATTTACATCGAATCAAGAGCTGTGTGTCAAGATTTAAAATGATCCCTTTTTGTGTTAACAGTTCTGGAAGATTTTCCTCACCTCATCTAATTCTCTTCAAGTGGCACCCTCCAGATTAGTGCTTGGCCACTCAACCCTATGAGGGGAATGATATTTGAGATCAAACCTGAAAACCAGCCAGATTTCTAAAATAAACAAACAAGCAAACAAAAATCTATCTCAAACGTTGAGAGACAGCGGATGAGTCCACAGCATGCCATCTCCATCTGTTTGGCCATATATCTCCCATTAGCTGTAATGCCGTCCTCAGGGAGGCTCGGGGAGGAAAGGCAGACTGCAGCACTGTAAATACTTTAAGCCTTCGGTGGAGATCTGAAAACCATGATGGGAAACAAAGCAGGACAGCTTTCCTGGATCATCAGCCCAGACTAGTGGAGGCGGTTCCAACATGCACAGCAGGTAAGCTGTTAGTTCAAATGGGCACTTTAGGGGTTTAATTTGGTTTAGTTTAGCTTTTCCTACTATGTTTTGCTATTACAGACAGAATATTTACCTACAAATAAATGGGTCACAATGTGTATTTGAGTAGTTAATTAAAAGATACTCTTTATATCAAAAGGCAATTAAATGCACCATTAGAGAGATAAATAAATCAGCAGTGAACCAGAGACAAAACCAGCAAAACTAATGGCAATAATAACTCTTACAGGAAAAGTTTTACACATAGTGTGTAAACTGGCTCACTATGTTGCCCATTAAAAACAACAGCACTTGAAATAAATACTCCCACAGTCAGTTAAAGTGATAAGCTCAATTAACTTGAAGTTTACAGGATTCACGAAAACAACCGTCCAGTTCAGGCTGTTTCAACTAATCCCATTAAACTTAAACAATGAACAGCCAACTGAGACAAATTTTCCTTCCAATTATCCCTGGTGGGTGAAAAACACCAGCTATCACAACAAGCACCAATGAAATTCTCATTTCACGTCTGGCAGCATTCTTCACGTGGAAAGGTGGGCTACAGATTCATTTACATGGTCTATAATAATCATCACATACAGTACGAACTCCACTTTACTCCCTACTCTTTGAAGCACCTGAAGACTATTACACACTAACCTGTTTTTTGGGGGTTTTTTCCTTTTGCAGAGGGGTTATAATAGTTAGCTTAACTGCCACACATCCCTGTTTTTTTCTTCTCTACTTATCCAGTAGAGATAAGTCACTTTCACACCTATTTCCAAGTGATAATCACCCTTTAACCTAACATGCATGTCATTAGACTGTGGGAGGATGCTGGAGTACCCAGACAGAACCGATGAAGACTCAGGGAACGCCACACAGGAAGGCCCCAATTGCCACCAGGTTCAAACCCAGGACATTCTTGTGGGGATACTGCACCACTGTAGTTTGACAGCTTCTTAAACAACATACACAAAATTGCCAATCCATGGGGCCAAAATTAAGTACAAGTGCAATAAAGAATATTACAGTAAGACAGCAGCACAGCACAAGCTTCCCAGTGACCACACTGTAATCTAGAACTGTGTTTGGAATCACTGTTGCACCACCCAGTTTCTCACATTTGACTTTAAAATGATTTTTGTAAACAGAGTTTATGGTCGACTCAGTGACTGCAAGGTGCCCAGGTCCTGTGCCCACTCCATCACCCCTCCACCTCCATGCTGATAGTTGGTGTGAGGTGTTTGTGTTGATATGTGGTGTTTAGATTTCATCAAATGTGGTACTGTGCATTATGGCCAAATATCTCCACTTGGTCCAAATGTCCAAAGTGGAGACATCCAAGAACTTTTGTGGTTTGTTCAGCTGCAGTCTGAGACGTAGCTCTTGGTTTGTTATTTTCAGTTTCTGTGAGCACTGCACAGCCTGACCTTGGGCTAAATTTGCTGGTACCATGCGTCTTGTCACACGACATTCAAAATAAACAGATGATGCTAATAACACCCTGTGTTATGAAAATCCATAAATAAGCAGCAGTGGCTTCTGATTTCCACACCTGTGAGCAATTTAGAGGAAGGATCTTAGTGTGTTTTGGCAGTTGCAGATGATGCTAACTGCTTCAGCTAAATTTGGCCTGAGTCATTTAATGACACCAATGACTACATTTATTGCAAACC
>VOQK01015582.1:41116-52630 GCA_015052645.1 Benitochromis conjunctus
GGGGGGGGGGGGGGGGGGGGCGGGGCGGGGAGGGAGGGGGGGGGGGGGGGGGGGTATATGGCACTGCCAGACATGCTCCGCTGGCTTTATTTTATCTTGCTGTGAAGGTCACGAGTTGAGCAAAGACAAGCAGATTCAGGTCTGTGCAAATGAGGTAAAGTCTTGTCCAACTGAGCCGGCAAGTCAAGTGAGGACAGGGGCAGAAAGAGTTGTTCAAAACGCCATTTAAACTTTTAATGACAAAATCCAGCATCTGTGCACATTCAGTCTAAGTCTGAGAAGTTGGTGCCATTCGGTTCATGTGGGGGACATTTAGCAGAAAGATTGTGGGGAAGACAATGGAGCCATTTGACTGTGTGCATGTTTTTGTTGATGAAAACAGGCTTCTGTAAGTTCCTTTTTCCAAATGCCGGTGGGCTGCATGTGTAGAATACTAATGGTATCATCAGGAAAACCACAGTACCGGAGCTGTACCTTTCAACATTCACTAGGAAGCAACGTGTTATAAATATAAAGGCAAAAATACCAGGGGTAGTCCGATCATTGCTTACAGCCAAGAAAATGTTAAAGCTGCACTAGGCAGAAATCTAGAGTTTGTCTGAAATTCTATACTTTTCTAGTATCTATACTTATCTATACTTTTGTAGGATAAAAATATTTGTTTTTTTCTTTACATTCCAAACTTTGGTATGTGGCGAGATTTTAGGCATAACTTTTTAAGCATCCATCCATTCTCTTCTGATTATCCTTGTCAGGGTCGTGGCGTGGGCTGGAGCCTATCCCAGCTATCTTAGGGTGAGAGGCAGGGTACACCCTGGACAGGTGACCAGCCCAACACATAGACACAGACAACCGTTCACACTCACGTTCACACAAATGGGCAATTTAGAGTAAGCAGTTAGCCTAACCCCACAAACTGCATGTCTTTGGACTGTGGGAGGAAGCCAGAGGACTCGGAGAGAACCCACGCAAACACGGGGAGAACATGCAAACTCCACACAGAAAGACCCCGGCCTGATGCGGTCTTTGGTTGGTTGAACTCAGGAGCTTCTTGCTGTGAGGCAACAGTGCTAACCACTGTGCCACCATGCAGCAGCTTTTCTAAAATTTGGTTGGTGATCGTTTGTGTCTCCTCTCCTGTGAAAAACCTGAAGGTTAGGCCAGGTTTAGTCAATCCATAATACAGCCATAATACATCTAAAAGGTACAATGTACTTATGCTGTAAGATGGGGAAATATTATCAGCTAAAATAGCAGGAAATTAAATTCTACTTAAAATTATTTATGCAGTACCTAAAAAGCTTAGCCACTACTTAAATACTTACAGTATAAATATTTCTTTGTCTCCTGTAAAAACCTGACTTGTTATCCTTTCATTCTAGGGTATTTGTATTTGCAAGTAAATATAATTGCATTGTAATTTAAAATAAATAGGTGAATAACACTCTTAATTGGGGCTATATTATAAAACTCCTGGAGTTCATATGGAGATTGTCTGCCAAATTTTTCTTAACTCCTGCCATCAGAAGAGCATAGCCTGTGCTAAATACTGATCAATGCTAACTTCATGTAGGATTTAAAAGGCTTGTGATTGGCCAAAGCCTCAAATGTTGTTCAATCACAACATGCTAAAATGTTTTGTGTCATTTGACAACGACACACATTCAGCAGCTGTAGTTCATGAGACATACCTGGATTTTTTAAAAACACATTTATTTAAATACTTTTTTGCATGTTAGTGTATGATCTTACAAGTACAATTTCCAACATTTTTTTTAATGTTTTTATAATACCACACTCTGAGTTTCTGAAGTTTGTAAAATACCGTCCTAGTAAAACCAAAGGTTTTTTCTCTGCTGCATATGTAGACACGGGAAAAAATGCTTCTCTGTTTGACTCATCTCTTTATCAGAGGCTAATTTAATCGTGTGGTTGTCTGAGCCAGGGAAGCCAACTGACAGGGCGATCCTTGAGGCGACAGATAAGGTTCCCCCTCTGATCCAGATCCATCTGTCTGGTCCTAAACATCTGCCCCAGGTCAGAGCTCTTATCTGCTACCTACACGGTGACTGGTGTTGAGCTGGGAAAGAGAAAACAGATTCCCCGGTCAGCATAGATACCTGTGTGTCAGTGTGCTTTTGGGAGGTATGTGTATGTTGCGCTGCCAAAGAGCTCCAGCGCATGTAAAAGTTGTCTATGCTTGAAAAGAAGACGTGTCTCATTTGTCAAAGACTCAAAGAATGCTTTGTCTTAACCAGGTGTTCATTTGAAGTCAAGAAATCCCTTTCAATCACGTTTTTTTATTCATCTCAGAACATCCTGAGTTCTTCTGGGGCCACACGGCAATGAGGCCCTGGCATGTTTTGGGTCTTTCCCTACGTTCAAAGGAATGATCAGATGCCTGAACTGTCTCAGCAGGATATACATGAAGGAGCAATAGAGCAGCTTCTCCTTTCTGCAACAATAAACAGTTCGGTTCATTGCTACCATAGCTGAAACAAATCAAATCTCAGGTTCTGCTTTAAAGTAGGCTACTCACAAAGTTTCTGTGTTTATTAGTCTCGTGTGCATTCATCTAAATACTGAATGCAAACTAAAAGTTTCATAGTAAACAACAATAATAAGCAGCTTTTCTCCTTCAGGTAGCCCAGTGAGCTTCAGGCGGCTACATGTCTATTGCAGCTGAGTAAATTACAACCATGGCAGACCTCTAACACACCATCTCCCTGCCGCTGTTGCTTGAGGGCTGGAGGGTGGTGTGGAGTATAAAGAAACAACTCAAAACGGACGGCACAATATTAACTTCGGCCATAAATCCTTGATGCCTGAGACACACCCCAACAGCTGCTTTGATTTTAAAATTCTGATGCAAACTTTAAAGGCAATTTGCAGCGTGAAACCTTTCGTCTGTAATATGGCACCTGGTTTTTCCCCAGGTCTCCATCAGTACTGATGGCTTCACCTCCCAGATACTGGATCAGCTTACCAAAACAGATTAGGCATCTTCAGTGATAGTTTACCAACATTTAAAACATGTCAGCAGTGCAGTCTTGACTGCCATTTTTATGTTATTGGTTTTCTTAAAATAAGTTTTGTGGCTGCAGCTTCATTTGACCTTAAAGGGCCACCGTACCTCTATCTCATTGTTGTGTTGTATGGACTGGGCCTTAAGCCTTAACACAAAAAATAAATAGTAAAAATTGATGTGGCCAGGCAGTGTGGTTAGCATGGTGGCTTAACCGACGGTTAGCAATGTTGCCTCACAGCAAGAAAGTCCGAGGTTCAAAACCACCATCTCCCCGGGACCTTTCTGTGTTCACATGTTCTCCACATGTCTGCATGGACTCTCTCCACGTACTCTGACTGCCTCCCACCGTCCAAGGACATGGAGTTAGTGGGGCTAGGTTAATCGGGGATTCTAGATTACCCGTAGGTGTAAATGTAATTGTGAATGGGTGTCTGTGTCTCTGCGTTGGCCCTGTGACCGACCTACCCAGGGTGTACCCAGCCTCGTCTCCTATAGCAGCTGGGATAGGCCCCCACGTGAGCCTGAAAAGGATGGATTTAAGTTACTGAGCACAAAGCCATATTCTTCTTCTTACAAGTTTTCTTTACAACCTGTAGTTTTTATAGTTGGTAAGGCACTCTTTAGAAATCATGCAAAGTGTTTCTTGTTTGTATAATGAGCACTGATGTCCCCTTTCAAAGACGCTGAAAACCTAATAATGTGCTCGAAATGTCCTTATAATCTTATAAGCCTGAAGAACCCACAACAACAGCTGCATATGAAGTCAGCAAAGACAACAAACACATACGGTTCATGTATACACACTAGTCTGCAGGTACTCATTCAGTCATGTGCGTGTAGACACACGCACACACTCACACAAAATGACGGGCTGTCTGGCTTCAGTTTTGGGTTCCAAATTACAGACTTTTGCTTGCCCTACTTGCCTGACTCCACCCTGTTCTTTTCTGAGAAGCTGCACACACACACACATACACACACACACACAAACATGCCTCCACTGCCACCACCATGCAATACAGGAGCAATACAAATTCATTCAGCCTCAGGCCTTCTGTAATTTCTGTCATCCAGTGCTGCAGCAGCTATCCAGAGTCTTCCATCTCCAGGAGGTTTATAGAAGTTATTATCATTAATGCTGACACACACAGGGCCCCTGGCTCTAGTCTGCTTGATTTTACTGTAATTATTGTGACTTTTCCACTAAATGTAGTACACTGTCGAGAAAATCAGGAAGAGCAGGAGTGAGGGACTACATGATATACACTAAATGCAACCCACTGAATGTTGTGCAGGGTGTGTGTGTGTGTGTGTGCGTGTGTGCGTGTGTGTGTGCGTGTGTGTGTGTGCAACTTTGAAAGGATACATGCTATACATTTATACATTTCTAAACCTAGGAACAAGTGAAACTGTGACTGAGTGATATATTGAAGCACCTGAAGTTCTTGTTTTTACTTGATGTAAAAAATGTAAATTTCAAAATGAATTTGTGCTTTGTTGTTAGAAAGAAAACACGAAATTTGAGGCACAGTCACCTATAAAAAGCAAAAAGAATGATCTTCAGTTTCATCTTGTTTGCACCATTTTTGGACCACAACGTTTCATTCAGACTTCTGATTTGTAGGTGCACATTTAGGATTTCACTTACTTGATTAGACAGAAAAGGCTAGCATCAGGATGATCATAGGTGATGACATCTGACACTCCATCTGCAGCTTGAGCCAGAGAGCAATCTGCAGAGACCGACAGTCAACAAGTTCATAGAGTCCAAGTTGGAAAAGCAACACATCAGGTGAAGAGTGTAACCAGGTGTTTGCTAAACATTTATGGGGTTCTGCACAGAGAAAACCACCTAAACTGTGGGGAGTCCCAAGGTTCTTCTGTTTATAGCACCTCAGAAAGGTCACTGCCCTGTTTCCCATCTTTGGCTCCCAATGAAAAACCAAATTGTTTTGACCAGGAGTGTCAAAATCGGACTTTCAGGGAACAATCCAAATGAACCAGGAGCTCTGGGAATGGTGCAAGTGTGGTCAAGGTGTGAACAAATCAAATGTCAGGTAAATCAGGTTTTTGGTGTTTCTGGGTAGAATTGCAGAAGCTGGACTGTGGGGATTTACTTGAAGTCACTTCCATGGTGGGCTTTGCCAGTCAAGCACACTTTGGTCAGTTGCTGCACAGAACCGCTCGTGTACAATCTGTGGGATCGTGATAAACTTGCTCCTGCACCGGGTCTGCAGTAGAATGTAAACATTAAGGAGCTTTTTTTGAGATTGTGTTCAGGTTTCATTCTAAAACCACAACTGAACTGGAGTTGGGATTAGTTGCCTCACTTTTCAGTGTCAAAGCATCAGTGTGAGGAAATGTTTGGCTCCCAAAAATCCCCTGCAACTAAAAAACCACCCAATTACAAATAGTTTGCACAGGCTTCATTTCCTGATATTTTGTTTCACAGCAGCATGCATTTTCTTTGCAATGTCTACATTATACAAATGTAGTCTTGCTAGTGGGGCTTTTCTTCTGCTGCTCCTGCAAATATATCTTCAGTTACTCAGCTACTCCTTTCAGACATGTCTTTAGTTTCTTTTGAAAGAAATGTGATTGAAATATTCATCGTTTTTTTCTGCATAATATTTTGACATATTACTTTTTGATAATTGTGTAGTGTCTAACCGTTTGTGCTCACACTGTTTGTACTTTGCTCCTTAAGTAGAACAAAGGCAATGTGCAATTACCACTAAACAATAAAGCCAGAAGCAGCCTGATTATTAAGCAGAGCCTGTGCACGTACTCTAGTTTTAAGCATCCTGGTCATAATTCAGTATTGTTTTCAGCAAAGCTGGCTGCTGTGTGTAATATTTTTTCTATTCTCTACATGTAAACACTGTGAGGCAGCAGACTTGAGTCATAATGCTTTTCCTTGTCAATTGTTTCCATTTCTGTGATTATCCGGTGCGTGGCATTGCAAAGCAAAACACACATAACAGATAAACGATGTAGAATCTAACAAGGCTTTAAAATATGTGCTGTCCTGCTTCATCGTTTCCGTGGGGATTTTGTGGTTTTTGCTGTTGATTATTTTTTTTATTTTTTTTTATTTTACCTTCTTTTTTTCCTGCACTTGGGGGCCATGCATTTCCTGCTTCATAATTCATTTTCGCACTACAGCGCATTTAATTATCCATCTTGGCTCCAGATATATAGCTTGTCTACTGTAATTCTGGAGAAAAAGCTATTTAATTGAAAGGTCATTAAGTGCTGGGATGGAAGAGCAAGTCATTAGCAATTAGGGAAAACACAAAAGGATATTACAAGATGATGAGAGGAACTCTATCGCTTGGAAAATGAGGGATGTGGTGAATAAAGACAACAAAGGACCAATGAACAGAAATGCAAAAGCTGTAAGGATATGACTCAAATCCTGTGTTTTTATGTTTAGTGAAGTGTAGCGTCTATTGTTTTCTCTCTGATAGTCAAAGATTTAGAGCTTTAACTGTGAATCACTAATGATTTGATAGCAAAATGGGAGCAGAGCTGTGCTTTGTGTGAGTTATGACACAGCCCTGTGCCTATGGCTATTCAGATGTGAATTACCTCTGTGAGTTATTATTCACATTTCAATTTTAATAATGTACCTCTGCTGATTTCTGCTATTATTCAAATGCAACCTGTGAAGGAAACCGCAGAGAAGTTCTCCCCTGAAAGGAAAACCACCTCAGCATGTGTCCCGTATCAGTAATGGAAGACAGATTACAGCTTTGGACCGATGACCATGTGTGTCAGGAGACCAGATTCGAGGGAGGGGGGGTTCACAATAAAGGCCCAGCTTAGATTTAAAGAGTGCAATCTGACTTTTGTTCATGCAGCACACCTGACACGCTGCACAAAAAGAGCTCTGTTATGTGCAGAAGTAGAGAGAAAACTGACCGCTGATCAAATACCAAACCTAAACTGAGAAGATTTTCAGCATTAAAAAAAAAAAATGTCATTATTTTAGAAAAGGTTCAGAGTTTTGCTGTGTAATCCAGCAGGAACGGATAAAAATGAAATTTTCATCAGTCGTGTTGGCCTAGGTAGGGCTCCCTTATTTCCTAAGGCTAACCACAGTGGATGGATTCGCATATTTGATTTGGCACTCCTTATATTTATCTGGGCTTGGGAGTAGTATCACAGTAGCTTGTGACTCCCCTGAGGCTGGGCTCAGTGTCTCCTCGTGGATCTTCATCACTTAGGCCTACAGTAGGCAAAGATCCAGGAAAGCCTGGGTCTGCCTCCCCCTCTGCTCCACAAGGCAAACAGTGCTGTGTGCATAAATAAATAAATAAAAATTAAGTCACTGCTGACTTTTGGTTCCTCACTCGACCATACATCAACTTGTATGTGGACTTATTTTACTTTCATATTCAGGAGTTTACTATGATTCGAGATCCATTTTTAAGCAGTTGTAGTTGTATTGTAGTAATAACTGATGAAGGCACAGGTCTGTATGTTTAAATCCAGTTATTTTACAATCATTTTGATTCGCTCGAAACATGTCAAGACATAAACATATGTATATGAAAATTCACGGCATTGAGTGTACTGTGTGCATGTACTGTTGTAATATGCATAACTTAAGTTAGTGCAAGTGCATTTTTTGTATTGTTTTTATGGAATAGCAACCCCCCACCCCCATCAAGCTCATACGGACTTCAGCACAGGTGCATAAAAGGAAACTCTGCCTCATAGTCTTCTGTCACCAGTGAAACACAAGCACAGTGCACATTGTTGTGCAGATGAAAAAAAAGGCTCAGTTTGAATGATCTAATGTGAATAATGAATTTGGTGATCTTGGACGGATGTTTTGGTTGATGACTCAGATAATTAGTATGCAGACTAACTCATATTTGTATTCTGTGCTGCTTAAAATGTTTTTTTTTCTTTAAAAACCTAATAAAAAGCCCTTGTTAACTGATAGCTGATGGTTTTGAGATTGTGCTTCAACAAATCCGTTCCCTCATTTGTTCCCTTCACAGACTGCTACCTTTTTACTAGAGTTTTCAGAGTGGATTTTCGTAGTTTAGTTTTGTTGTTGTTCAGCAAATGTTTAGTTTTAGTTCAGTTTGTATTAGTTTCAGTGTTACTTTCTGTCTTTATAATGATCATCTTTTATTATTGTATGGAGGGGAACTGTCCGAGGCAAGATTTGGGAAAATCAGTACAGTTATTACAATAAAAATCCAGAACTTCTTGAAACAAGAAAAAGCTCATCAGTAGTTACCCTAAAACATCCATTCAAAGCTGTATACGTATACTTCTGAGTTACATACAAGAAGATTCGAGAAAACTAAGGCTGTCTTTGCCTTTGAAAAACAAGTTAATGGCATTATTAATAGGTTTACATGTTATTTCGTGTCTGTGTGGGTTTTCTCAGGGTACTCAGCCATACGTGCACTTACCTTCCAATTTAAAAGGTCCTGGGTAATATTTTTATTATCATTATTATTATTATTATTTCATTGTTTAGTCAACAAGAACTTTTCGAAGAAAGAAATGTGTGCAACTGAAGCCATGAGTGCATTGTAATTGTGTAATTGGCCAAAAAGGAAAGTTCAAGCTGCCAGAACCTTTGTCTGAAAGTGTAAATCTTGGTAACGTCAGAAAAGTGTTTGAATCAATTGATATTTTGAATTTTAAGTTATTTTTTAAACTACAGTGTAGTACTTAAGCTACAAAGAAATGGAAATTGGAAGTGGAACAAGTGGACAAGTGGAAATTGGAAAGCTTTCTGAATAATTCTGCATATTCACATACAGATACGTATCTATAGAGATTCCTGATCAGCTCACTGGGACTGGAAAGGTTAGCTTCTGTCAGACCACTTTAAACACAACACACTGAAAGTTTTGATACTGCTGGTATAAGAGGCTACATAGTTATACTACTAATACTATTACACCTCAAACAGTTTACCTAATGTTTTGGCCACACAGCAGTGGAAACAGGCTGCAAACACAATGCTAACTAGACATCAAGTAAACTGTTTAAAGATCAGTAATTAGATGAAAAATGTAAGGTCAGCATGTGCTGCCCTTTTAGCTCTGCGTCTCGCCCACATCTCGCCATCATCTAACTTCTATCATATTACACATATGACATATTTATCCCCAACCCTGGTTCTGCCAGAGATTTCTTCCTGTTAAAAGGGAGTTTTTCCTTTCCACTGTTGTCAAGTGCTTGCTTATATCGTCTGATTGTTTGGATTTTCTTTGTTTTATTGTAAGGTCTTTACCTCACAGCATATATACAGTAGCTTTAAGGAGGGAGGAGTTCATTGCGCCATATTAGAAACTGTGGATATGTTCTTGGAGGCTGCGTAACAGCCAGTGGTTTATGCCTTTAATTTGAACGGCCTATTTATTTTTCAGTGACATTTGTTTTTCACGATTACCCTCGTGCAGCACTTACATCCATAGTTGTCGCTGTCAGTGTGTGTTTTCATGCATCCTGCTGGCTGAAGGTATTAATGTTTATTTTATGTCTGTACTGTGCCTGCAGCTGCTGTGTGTGTGTGTCTTCAGATATTTAAAGAGCTTTTGTTTGTGGTTGCCTCCACTTTAGATTGAGAAAAACAGCAGCAGTACATTCCTCAGTGTGTGTGTGGTTGAGCTGCGAGCCGTTACACCCTGGTCCACTGTGGCTGATCTGGCACTTAAACTCAACATTAGCCAAAAATTTAGACATAAAGTGGCTCCCTCTGTCCAGCTGAATGCATCATGACCTCAAACCTTTTCTTTTTGTCTCTTTTGTTTTCAAAAATGAAAACCTTTAACTGATGTGGCTGAATTTTTAGGGCCTTTTGGGGTAGTTTGCCAGTTTTTTATTGCTGCTGTTTTTTTGTTTTCGTTTTGTTTGTTTAAAACTTTGTACTTTTCACACACAAAAATCAGATTTGTGGTTATGAAGTTCTGTTTTTGGAGCAGGGCATAATCCCAATGGAGCTGTGAGACTATTAAAAGTGGAGCAGAAATGAACCAACAGATGATACAAATATAAATATAGTGCCAAATAAGTATGTTGCAGCGTAGGACAGGTTAATACCTCTCCTTAAAACTGTCAGGCCTCTCTGCTTTTATAGAAACTAGCAAACGACCCTCACCCCACTGTAAAAGGGAGCTGGCAGTAACCTATCAATAACTTGGTGAAGTGAATACTTCATCTGTCAGGTACTAATAGCATCTCTTCATCATGGCACCTGTTAGTGATATATTAGGGAACAAGAAAACATTTTGTTTTTAAAGTTGGCAAGCATGAGGATTAGAGCTAGTTTGATGATGGCCAGTCTCCGATGAATAGATCATCTCCAAAACTGCAGCTCCTACCTAAGCATTTTTACAGATCATGCACACCCTTTCATGGAAACAGTATTCCCTGATAGCTGTGGCCTCTTTCAGCAGGATAATGCTGAAGAAAACAAAGGTTCAGGAATGGTTTGAGGATCACAACAACGAGTTTGAGGTGTTGACTTTGTGACCAAATTCCTGAGATCTCAATCTAGTTGAGCATCTGTGGGATGTGTTGGACAAACAAGTGTGATCCATGGAGGCCCCACTTCACAACATAAAGGACCTGCTGCTAGCATCTTGGTGCAGATACCACAGCACACCTTCAGGGGTCCAGTGGAGTCCATGCTTCAGCAGGTCAGGGCTGTTTTGGCAGCAAAAGGGGGACTAACACAATAGTAGGTGGTCATAATGTTATGTCTAATCAGAGCTCCCTATTTATTGCATGTAATGATGCAATGATTTGCACATTTAAACTAAAACATGCCAAATAACCTGCATTGTTCCTTGAGCTCCAACCTTAAAGTGGTGAATGTGTAAAAATCTTTGTGATTTAAGACTTTGTCCGTTATGTTTGTGGTTAAAAGGAACTGGAACTCTTTAAATTATTTGTTAATTATTGTTATAGAGGTGCACAAATGTTCATTCTGCAGCACCTAGGATTTTCCATCATTAAAAGTTTGCTATTAAAATGCGTCCAGAGCTTTTCACAGTGATGCATCCTAATGAGATGCAATGATGTGTGTTGCAGTGCTGCCCTCTAGTGAGATGATGCAAGTCGCCGTAATCTATTAAAACACACTTCCCACCAACCAAACACCTTCAACAGAGGCCTCGAAGAACTCAAGAACTGAGAGAGTTAAAATTTTAAAATTAATTTATTATATGTCTTTGTCATAGAAGTCATTACTTTTTGTTCATGGTTAACATAGTCATTCATATAGAGAACAAATGATTTTTTTTTTTATTCATCATTTTCAGTTAATTTAAAAATTTACACTCTTCATCATTGTGACCCAGCAGAGGAGAAAAATATCTTTTTTTTTTCTCAAAAGTATCTTCTCTTGGTTGTTTCCCCCCCTCTCTGAGGGAAAAACCCCCTCTGCACTCTCCTCTTCCTCATCCTCCTCCTTCATCTCCTGTTCTCTCCCCCTCGCTCTTCTTTTG
>VOQK01015584.1:17479-28077 GCA_015052645.1 Benitochromis conjunctus
CACATTTGGGTATATTCTTGCATTTTCTTCCTGGAATGTGAAAAAAATGATCTCTTTAAGTGCATTTGTCCACATACTTGAAACTATGTATGTTTGTTGATTTTTATTTTTTTTAATCTATTTTTTTATTTATTTTTTTTAATCATGATGCAATTAAACGATCTTATTGGATCTCTGGGAATCAGCTGGCCTGTACTAGCCTGGAGTTTTTCTCTTTCAGTTTGAGAAGTCGTCCCGGCTCTCCAAAGAAGCTGAGGATCAGCTGAAGGTGATCCCAAGGTTCTGCTTCCCTGATTCTCAGGACTGGAAACCTTCTGCACAGATACCTAGGTCAGCTTAAACACAACAACAATGTTTTTACACCATGCCTGATGTATGCTGCGTCACAGCAAAGCTAAGCCAGTGATGTAATGGTAACACGATACTGTATTATTTCTTCATCTTCCTTTCATTTCCTTTGTGTTGGAATCCTTTTGTTGACTTTGTATTGTTCAACTTTTTTCTTTATGCCATGTTTATTACGCCATTTCCCCTTTTCCTATTAATATCTCCAGCTATTAGTTGTAACCCATAAGTCGCTGTTGCAATAAGTTAAATTCCCCACAGGGATCATTAAAGTTTTGTCTGATCTAATTAAATCGGAGCGCTAAGGGGAATTGGGAATGCATTTTGTGTCTATGTGTGGTTCATTGTTGTAATGAGGGTTGTGCTCAGAACTTAGACTGCCTTCCTGCCTCTAAAATATGCATCTGTGCCAGTACAAACTACCGGACATATGTACATGTACAACAAATATGTACATGTACATGTACATACTTTCTGTTCTGTCTGTCTTTATTTAGTGTAGTGTTTTTGCTGTTTAATTAACCATGTTGTTTTTGTTTTGTAATGACATGATTCCATAATGAAATCATTCATATCAAGCCAGCTCTTTTCCCCACCAATTATTATACAAGGAAAATCCTGGTTAAATGTCCTCAGATAAGTAGCATTTCCTGTGTTTGTGTTGACAGCGAGACGTTTTCCTTTGTCTTGACTGGAGAAGATGGCAGCCGCTGGTTTTGTTACTGCCGTAAGATCCTGGTGAGTAGTTATGTGTTTTGATTTGTGGTTTAATCACTGACTCAAGTGTTCATGCATTGCGTGTGCGTTATGATATGGCAGCCTGCCCTGCGCTTACTCAACATCTCTTAGGAGATGTGAGTCACAGGCCATAAACCACTTCTGTATTAATGACAGAGAGCAAGAAGAATTTCATCATGTTCCCTTTCTGTTAGCCTGGGAAGGGTGCAGTTTGTATGTTGAAATTATGACAAGTGTTTTTTGTCAAGTGTTTTTTTTGTTTTTTTTTTTGGTTGTCTTGTTAAGAAGTCTGTGTTAAAACTTTGTTGTTGGGTAGTATAGACAGATCTAGGCCAGGTCTTTTATATTTTGTTTTCCTCAACTCACACAACTAAGAAGGCCCTTTTCAGCTTTCTGTTTCTCCCCAAGTCTACAGCTTTCCAGACGCTGCTTCAGATACCGTGTCATTAACATCTATTTCAATTTCACTTCATTAACCTGCAGGTTATTTTCTTGATTAATCCAGTAATTGTGTCTGCAACATGGCGGAAATCATTGCAAAGTGTCTGCTGTACATCCCCAAAGCTTAAATTATGTGCTCAGATTACTTATGGCGCCTAGCTTTCCTGTACTTAGAAATCTTCAATTTGCAGGTAGAGAATATAGCTTTATATGACTGCTTTTCATAACAACACAATGGTGAGACGTCCAAAGAATCTCAATAGGATATAATCCAGCTTTTACAACAAGTGATCACCTCATGGATCTGCACCCAAGTTATGCTTTTGCTTTTGTCATTTTTATGGCCTATTTTCTGTGAATTGTGATGGATCCTGATCCAGATGAGCTTTATGTCATTGACATTCTACTTAAATTTTATTGTGCAAGCACAGTTTTTTGCAGATGTGTTTGTTTTTTTTCTGATTTTTATAGTTTCGACATTAGATGTCACATGTAATGAAGAGGACATGAAAGAAAACTGATTGCCGCTATCAAAAACATGGATAGAGAGCTTTTAGATTTTTCTATACCTGCCATTTTAGAGATGCCAGGAGGGAGAGATGCCATGTTTACTGGTGTTGTAATGACATCCCTGTTTCTTCCTGTTTAACATTTGAAACTATGTCTCTTTAAGCCCAGTGGAAAGGGGAAGAGACTTCCTGAGGTGCACTGTATTGTCAGCAAGCTGGGCTGTTTCAATCTCTTTGCAAAGGTAAAGGCACAACACATGTGCACGCATATTTCTGCTGATAGAACTTCTTACTACGAGATGAAAAGAGCTGGATCGAGTTTAGTGCTAATCCCCTGAAGATTGTATAACCCGCTGCATGTTTAAAGATAGGATGAGGGTGCGCTAGAAGATAATCCTGAGGAGTCATTGGGTGTGTTTTTCCCCAAAAAGAAATAGTATGCATGTAACTGTGTCTCATCCATCCTTCAGCTGGCCTGTGGGAAATTAACAACCAGTAGTGTGCTCTGAAGGAAAACCCCATCTGCATGCAAAGCTATATCTGGCTTCTGTTTTATTCTCAAGACTTTATTCAAAAGTAGTTTCTTCCACAATTAAAATGATTCATCTGGCTTTGTTTGACCAGATTCTGGAAGAGGTGGAGAGGCGCAGAGAAATATCTCCGGCTCTCGTGTACCCTTTTATGCGCACTGTGATGGAAGCTCCTTTTCCAGCCCCTGGACGCACAGTTACCGTCAAGAGCTTCCTCCCAGGCGCTGGGAATGAGGTAACCCTGAAACCAAAAGAGGAAATGTTAATTAGTAGTTTTGTTCCTTCTAGCCACGCCCTTGTGCAGACTCAGAATGACTCAAAATTTTAGGGTATTTGTGAAAACAATAGGGCTCGCAATCTTGGCTATGGTGGAACGTCTAAAAGCAAACTGTTTGGTCACTGCTGTTTTACAGACTCAAAATAAGTGAAGTAATGGTCCTTCCCAGTAAAACTCAGGAAGTGTGGGAAATTCAAGTTATGTTCATAAAGCGGTCAAGAGCCTAATTAAGAACAAAAAAAGCCTTGCATTTAAAAGTCCTAGATTTAAAACTTATATCTAAAGACCCCATCTATGATTTGACCATTGACTATAACCTCTTAAAATTCAAGAGCTCAGCATGTTCAGTTCAATTCAATTCAACACCGTTTTACTTTGCCTCAATGTGCTTTATACTGTAAGGTGAAGATCCTGCAATAATAGAGAGAAAAACCCAACAATCATATTACCCCCCATGAGCAAGCACTTGGCAACAGTGGGAAGAAAAAACTCCCTTTTAACAGGAAGAAACCTCAGGCAGGACCTGGCTCAGGGACAGCCATCTGCCGTGACCAGTTAGGGATGAAGGGAGAGAGGAAAAAAAACACACTTATCTTCCCAGGTGCTTTTTATGTTTTTGTTTGACATACCCACATGAAAAAACTTATGTCGGAAGAATTACAGGGCTGAAATGCGCGTATCAGATTTCATTCTTTAAAAAAAAGAAAAACAACCTCTAGTTTGTGGAATTATGTTTATTTGACATGTGGCTAAAACGGAACAAAACCCCTGGCTCTAATCATTCATAAGTCTCTGGTGATCTGGCAGATAGTTTTGCATAAGTGCTTCAGGCATTCAGACAAACTGTCAACAACTACAAGTTATACTTAGCCTGACTTTGTGTGCTCTCGTTGCTTTGCAAGGAACTGACTTTATGCCGACCTGTGGACTCCAGACTGGAGCACGTGGACTTTGACAGTTTGCTGCAATGTCTCAATGTCGCAAACCTCCTGCAGGTTTTTGCCTCCCTTCTGCTCGAGAGGAGGGTCATCTTCGTCGCTGACAAACTCAGGTATGATGTAGTAGCACGCATCTCACAGCAGGACCAGTCAGGCGTTGATGTCTATAATATAGCAATAATAGTGGGTAATTCGCTCCACCATGATGTAAGCCTGTGTAAGTTGCAGTGTTACATCAAACTTCCTATTAAAGCTGAGCGTCTGTTTCAAAAGTTGAGAGCATTAGGTGAAACAGGATGTAACGCAGATTTTTGTCCAACATTGGTTTGGCCGGTGTTCACACCAAGTAGTTCATATGATGCCCAGATCATGCATGATCCAGTCTAGTTTGTTTGAATAGTGTGATCAGTTGTACTGTGCTCAGGCTGAGATGGAGGCTCCTTTTAACATCATTTGTATCCTTGCAGGATAACTAAAAAATACTACATACACAAAAGAGCTCAAAATATGTCACACACTGAATACAATTTTGAACTGCTCAATTGTGAGGAAATGTTTGAGAGAGAAAGTTCAGCTGCTACATTTAGAGAGCAGAGTGAGATGCAGGGAGCAAAAGAAATGAACTCGAAACTAATCAAGCCTGGAACTTCAAGCATGTGTACAACCTTAGTGCAGAGTTATATGCCAACACCCGAGTAATGCTGCACCAATGTGTTTCTTTGATCCAGTTACCATAACTCACTTTTATTATGACTAAATAACGAAAGAGTAATATAGAAATGCTAACACTGGGTATGAATAACACATTTCACATGGTAAATAAGTAATGTCTGTGAGCTGCTTGTTACACTGAGCTTAAAAATAGAGACTGTCACGTTAGAGAAAGTGACAAAGTTTAAAATGAATCAAGAAAAAATGTAAAAGATCACATACACTAAATTACTAATTAAAAGGTTCTAATAGCATAGCATGCAATTAGTGCTCTGTTAAGGGCTCTAAAAGTGACTGATGGTAATTAGAAAGTTATTAAATGTAGATGGTGAGTAAATGTCCATGAGAAATGTCTTTAATGGCTTTATTTGAAACTTTTCTTTTTGCTAAGATCAGCTGAAAATGTGGGGGGGAAAATTAGCGATTCACTTTTTAAAGATTGAATATCTTAGTGTGGCTACAGAACGACCATGCTGTGGAAAAAAAAAATGGCTGTTTGGCAAAACCATGATGAGAAAATGTTGTAGCTGTAGAAGTTGAGGAACCAGATGAAAGCAGAGGAGGCATTTCACAGCATGCACGAAACCTTCTGTAAAGGGAAAAGGAGTGTCAACAGGAGTAGTAGTAACTGCTGAACTGAGAGGATTAACGTAGATCAATTGCATTTTGAGAGAATCCTTTGATACTTAAGGCGTTACAGTTTATTGTGAATGTTTGGTAGAAAAATAATACATGTGGCCATTCTCCATCTTTAGGGAGCCATGATTGATATCTCGGTGTCATATGATCTGTGTGGGAACTGTATGAATAGTGTTTTGTTAAACCTCATCTCTCATCTAATCTCTTCACTGCAGTGTGCTGTCACGCTGTGGCCATGCAGTCTTGGCGCTGCTGTACCCGTTTACTTGGCAGCACACCTTCGTGCCCGTATTACCAGCCAGTATGCTGGACATCAGCTGTTCCCCCACCCCATTCCTCATTGGGGTGCTGGCACCCTGCCTGCCACAGGTGCTGGAGCTGCCCATTGAAGAGGTCTGTAAAAATAATTTTGAAATAATTAGAGGTTTAAAAAAACAGTCCTGTCGGTGTAATGGTTTAGTGGCTTTATATTCACTCCACGCATGCAGTTGCTTCCACTGTGCAGCAGCACACTGTGGCTCAGACTCACCGGACTTTTATATAACTCTTATTACAAAATTGTGAACTCTTACGATTCGTAACTGTCAATCCTCCTTCTTGCTGTCTTCCCAGGTGCTCATAGTGGATCTGTGTGCAAACAAGTTTGTCATTCAGGTGTGTACACACAACGTATAATGGGAATGATAGGTGTGGTCTCAGTCAGAAAGATGGCTTTGCCTGCACTTGTCCCTCGGTGGCATGAGGAATATTTTGAGAGCGACAAACTATATGGGATGTAAGCCCAGAGCATAGTCCTGTCACAATGAAAACATTAAGGCTGATTCAGTGCTGCAATTTAGTCAGTTAACAGTAAGTCTTTTCAGTCACTGATAGACTTTTGTGTGCTTGTGCTCATTTTATAAGTATACACATAATGAGTAATTCTAGAAACATCCCTCCATTTAGTTTGAATTTATGAATAAAGGGCTAAAAAATCTTTGACATTCAGAGTGCGGTCTGGAGGCATTCTGCTCCTTCGGCCTATTGCATTCTTGCACATTAAACAGTAAATGGCTACATTGGGTCTGCTATATAAAAAACAATCTGATCAAAGCACCAAATATAATTATTTAGTAACTTTGTCACAGCAAAAAAGGAAAAGACGAGTGACGTTTGATGTTTTTATATCGAGGTTACTATAGATATTAACTGTGAGACAATAAGACGGATTAAACGCGTGCTGTGAGACTGCATCATGTGACTGCTGTTGACCCTTCTTGTGATGTGCGACAGCTGGGCGATGAAGACTGCATCCTGCCCAGTAAACTGCAGTCGGCGCTGCAGCAGATCCTGGAGGAGAGGGAAGATATTCTGAGAGAAGACAATGGAAACACGTGTGGAGGTTGGTGGAACAGACGCAAAGGACACAAGATTTATCTACAAAACAGTCTCTGTATCACAAGATGAAGTTCCTTTTTTAAAGTGATGATGAGAAGAATATTTGCTGGCATCAGTTTTCATCATAGCACTATCAGCGGGTCCTTTTTCAGCCAGCTAAGTCTTTGAACAGAGGCTGTGCAGAAATGAGCTACAAATGTCAGCAGCACAGCGGGCCAAAACTACTGAGGACCTGCAGATCAATCAGATTCTGTTTTCTGCTCATTAGTTCCAATTATGTGATTACAAATCTATAACCAGATCTGTGTTGATGACCCCTTGTTGTTCTTTTTTTCCATGTAATCATAGACTTTTTTTTAAAGTACTAACCTTACCGCTGTGCTAAGATTAATGTTTTTCTTCTTTAATCATTCAGACCAGCAAACTGACCTGAGCTCCTTGGTGTCAGAGGGGTTTGTGCGATTGTTCGTGGAGCTAGTGGGACACTATCCTCTCCACATGGTCGAGTCCCCCAATGGCAACAAGGAG
Source organism: Benitochromis conjunctus (assembly GCA_015052645.1). Classification (NCBI taxonomy): domain Eukaryota; kingdom Metazoa; phylum Chordata; class Actinopteri; order Cichliformes; family Cichlidae; genus Benitochromis; species Benitochromis conjunctus. The sequence continues at coordinate 24,513 of VOQK01015584.1, forward strand.
CTCCAGCGGGACAGTTTCCGCAAATCTCATCCCTCTCGGGGAGTCCGCCAGTTCCTGCAGCTCTTCATGGACACCCAGATGTTTGCTGGTTTCATTCAGGACAAGGAGCTGCGCAAGGGGGGAGGAAGAGGTCTTTTTTTTTTTTTTTAGATGTTATTTTTTCTGTTTGGGAATCATTTGTTTCCAGGCACTGTTAGAGTTCTGAAAAAAATAGGTAAAACTAAATCATGAGCCAGCCAGAGACACTCATGCCAGCTGGAACTGAGCTCGATTTAGATTTCATTGCTTCGGAGGCTGACTTTACCTTTTAACATAATAACCGCAGAGCTGTGCCAATAAACAGCAAAATACAAAAGGAAAACAGAAAGTTAGAATTCATCCAGCTTCATAGTGAAACGTAGCCAGCGTTGTACATCTTGATGGGACCGATGAATGCGAAGAATATGAAGCATCATCCTGCAAGATGTTGCATAAAAGTTCAAATAAACAAGTCAGATGTTTCCACATAACCGGTAAATGGATAAATAGCAGTGTTGAATCATATTAAAGCAGACATATGCATTAAATTAAATGAGTCACAACAAGCGAGCCTAAAACTGAGTGAAAACAATTTTCCCTGCATGCAAGCACTAGGGGCTGGGCGTATAAACGGACAACAAGTATGCATAAGCCGTTTCCCACACAATGCTATTTATAAAGACGTGCAGACCACACACATAAGCTCAAACAGTGCATACGCACATTCAATACGGTCTAGATGAAAAATAAGGTGAGACAAACTTTGATGCTGCGTGTAAAAAAGACAGTGAGTATGTACATCTTTATCAGTCTGATGGAAATAATGCACTTTCTTTTTTTGCCTGTTTAGACATTTGGTCTGTGCAGAAAAAGCTGTTGCATATGAAGACTATCTAATCCTTTTTTTTTTTCCTGCTACTGCCTCTCCATCTTTCCCACAGGTCTCTTTGAAACCAGAGTGGCCGAGTATCTGGATTCACGCCCTGAGCCTGAGCCAAGTGGTGTGAACAAATTTCTTAAAGGACTGGGTAAGTGTCACTCCATTAAATGTTCATTTTAAAAGGTTAGTTTTCATCACTTAATTGTTCCTCTTCTGCTTTTAGGAAACAAGATGAAGCTCCTGCAAATTAAATGAAAAAAAAAAAAAGAAGGCCATCATCTCTGTAAAAGCAAGACTTTGTAATTAAAAACAGCTCTTGTTGCTCCTGGACTGAGAAATTACCGTGCATGTCAAAGAGTCTTCTGTCAGAGGGTGAAAGGGAGACTCGATGTGGAGGAGCAGACTCATCTTATAACCATGAACTCATGTTTGAGACCAGTGCGCTTCTCACTGGAAGAAAACTGGAAAAGTGTGTGTGGAGGGGGGGGATTGTTTTCTTTTTTAAAATTTTTAAGTTCTTTTGAGGACCTTAGACTCAACCGTTGTATCTTTGAGCGTGTGGTTATAACCACTATCTCCATTTACACAGAAACTTGTTTACTTGGAACTCTACTAATATTTGAATCGCATCAAGTACTTTACATTTTAAATTTGCGTGCATGGATCCAACCTGGTGGGTCTTTTTTTTTTTCTCTTCTCTTATACTTGCTCATGTAAATAACATCATTGTTGCATTGCTGTCACTTTGATGCGGTTTCTTCAGCTTGGTCTTAATATCTCTGAGAGAACATTTGTTTTTCCAGGTTCGATCAATCTGTCGTTATACTTTTTTTATTCTTGGTTTTAATTCTGTTAACTGGATTTGTAAATATTTTTTTGACATTTTGCACATGTTCAGAACAAGTGTACAGTATTTGGAATATTTTTGTATTAAAGCATGAGTTATCATACTTTTTAAATGTAAGCGTCCAACGACTGTTTAATGCTCAGTTGTTTATTATGCACAAACCTTTGGGTTATACCTCAACCCCCTATAACAGGGGGTTTTAGGAAGTGCACAACCTATAACAGAGGTTGTGCACTTCAAAATGTGAGTGTAATGCTGGCTGTGAGATTATTTTTAGTTTATTCAAAAAGATCAGGAAGAGGGGAAAAAAGCAGGGTGTGTTTGGTTAATGTGAAATAACAAAATGCCCTGTTTAAACAAGAAAAGAGTATTTACATATGGAAATTGTAACTCTAGTATTATCTAGTCTTTGTAGTGTCTTTATGCAAACTTTACGTCTAAATCTTTCATATTTAAGGTTGTTGTCAGACGATTGATTTAACAGGACAATTTGTCCTTGATTCAAATTAGGGCCTTGGATTACTAGGAACTACATTACATACAGTCAAAGCACAGATTTTTTTTATGCTCTTTCTGTTCTTTACACATTACTCTGTATTTTATTTCTTACCATCATATCATGTAAAATATTTGTTCCTTTGACCTAAATTCACTCACTATATCACATTCACACTGATTACGAGCCTAAAATCAAAAGAGGTGAAGAACATTCTTCTGCTTTGAAATATAACGCAGGTTTAGATGAGCTTGCTGGAATGATACACGTGGTGTGGGCTCGGCCTAAGAGGCAGTGGTCAGGTGAATGAAATCACGTGATGTTTTCGTAGCGAACACTAACGAGTACATCGGGATTATGACCATATGGGGGCGCTGTCTCCACGTCTTTCTGCTCTAAGCTCCAACAGTTTCAAGTGTGATATGGCTGATATTAGTTCATGTAATTAAGTTTATTTTCATACACTCAGATTTTTAACACTATATAGTAAGATTAAATTGCACTCGTTTGAGTTGTGCAGTGTGCAAATAACAGTGCCACATAGTTGTGTGATAAACTTGTCAAGGACCTGAGGTCTTGCAAGAGCTCCAAGCAACGCGCCATTTACATAAATATGCAGGTCACTCGAGGCATTTCTTGTTTAAATATTTACAAAATAGTCAGTAAGAACATTGAGATTCAGCATTGAGAGGAAAATAGAGAGAAACACGTTACTGCCTTTTTCCCATGGAATTTATAGACAATAGCAAAAAAATGTACAGTATCACCAGACTTGGAATTTGCTACAGGCACAGTTACACATTGTTTTTAATCGGCCTACATCTACTGTTCAAAGATAAACTGTTTCCTTTGGCTTCACTTGAGTGTGACCTACTTTTGAATATTTGTTCGTGTGTGCACGTTCCAGTGATCTACTTCCATCAACTTAAAATCAGAGACAAATATAAAATAAGTCTGCGAAGATATTTTCATGTATACCAAGTTTACAGAAAAAAAATGGCACTGGGATACAGTTGTGTATTTGATTTGAAATGTGATCTTCTAAACTCTTTGCATTATAATGCAATATATATTTTCACGTTACCATTATTTTCAATTCAACTCAGTTCAATGTAATTATATTTATATAGCGCCATATCACAATGACAGTCACCTTAAGGTGCTATATACTGTAACGTAAAGGCCCCGTAATAATACAGAGAAAATCCCAACAATCAGATGACCCTCTATGAACAAGCACTTGGTGACAGTGGGAAGGAAAAACTCCCTTTTAACAGGAAGAAACCTATGGGAGAACTCGGGGGGGGGGGGGGGGGCAGTTTCC
>VOQK01015589.1:9922-35360 GCA_015052645.1 Benitochromis conjunctus
CCTGCTGCTTCATGAGTTTTAAATTTGTATATATGGGTAAAAAAAAAAAAAAAGTTCTGAAAAAAAAAATTAAAAGTTCCTTTTTTGCTGTGCACCACTGGATAAACTGACAACTATCATTTACTTTAGGGATACCTTCCAGAAGCTGCAAATTACAGCCTCGCTCAGTGACACCTAATAATGTGAGACTGTGAACTTTGACTTCACCATCATAACCTGAGGCAGATCTTCTCAGATGAGTCTTGCATGTTGACACAAATTCACAGTCTGCAACATCAAATTTATATCCATGTGCCTAGCCTATAATTTGAAACAGCTAAAGTGAGTCCCTGAAAATATCTTCTCTGTGCCGCCTGTGTGCTGTGTCACTCAAGTACTAAACTGGCACTCCAAGCCTGAGAGTGCAGGCTTTTTAGAAACTCAGTCCACCCTCATAGCGCCACACCATTACCAACAGAACTAATGAGTTAGTATAGCTGAGTCATGTGTACATCCACTTTTGTGGCGAGCACTTCACACTGAAGAGGAGCGACAGCTGCACAGATTTCCCTCCCTTTCTCCATCTACAACCTACCTGCTTTGCTCCACCATGCAAACAGCAAAATCGATAACAACAGGCATTAGCAGAAAAACTACATTACAGGATATACAGAAATCGTGTGTGTGTGTGTGTGTGTGTGTGTGTGTGTGTGTGTGTGTGTGTGTGTGTGTGTGTGTGTGTGTGTGTGTGTGTATATATATATGTGCATTTACTGTGCAATAATGCAATTCAGAGCACCTACTCTGTATTAGTGATCTCTGCTCTCACTGCAGCTTGGGGCATCAATATTGATCACTGTCGTGTCAACATACCCAATCAAGTTGGCCTCAGTCAATGATTCCTTATTTTTAAAGAATCAATGCATGGAAGACAGTGAACATGTGACTGTGGGTATAACTTTTTTTTTTTTAAGTGCGATTTCATTAACTAATACCCTCTTATTTATATGTGTGTATGGCTCTGTGTGTTTGTGTGTCCCATTTGTGGTTTTGCCGTTCAAATACAGCACTCCTTCAGACAGCTGATTGACAGCAAGTCGCCCCCGTGGCAGAAAATCCATGGCCTTCTTCCCTCACCTTTACTCTGACTGCTGTCTCTCTGCTGCTGATTTATTGTGATGCTAATTTGATTTTGGCTCACTGGCCTCCCACTTCTTTCTGCCGTTACCTTCAAGAGGGCTGGATAAGTCTCCTTCTGCTGGTTTTGGCATTATACTCAAAAGAGTATGAGATTTTTTTTTACGGGGAGGGAAAGTGACTTACTTTTTGTTTAAGATGTACAGAAGGAAATTAGATTTTGTATTAAACAATGACTGAAGCTGAGGTCATTTGAAGAGGTTTGCATTTGAAATTAAGTGCATGGTGACCCAGTTATATTGGACTGCAATCAAATATAAAACCGATCAAAAAATTAAAAGCAATAATTGTTTTTGTCAGTGGATGGATTTAATGGTCAGTGATGACACTGTATTATGTAGACTTGTCTGGAATATTGTGCAACAAATTATCATTGTCCTATTATATTCATTGTTATTCATATTAGTTGTTTTCTGTTCACCTTCTTTGTGTTTCTAATTTCCCCAGTTCCTCTGTCACTCTGTACCTGTCCTCATGTTTACCTGCGTTATTTGTACTTAAGCTATTTTCCGTTTTATTTTGAAGGTTAATGTTTTCATTGGTATTTCTCATTGGTACTTCCTTTGTTAGATTTCCCTCCTTGCTGATTGTCTGACTTTCCCTTGGTGGTTCCAGCTGTTCTCAATTAGTTCCCCGTGTATTTAAAATCCTGCCTCTCCTTCAGTCTTTTGTCAGTGTGCTCTCCTTGTGTTTTTGTTCTTGTTTCCTGTGGTTGCCTTTCCTGGATTCCTTTTTTCTTTTAAATCAAACCTCTTGTCAGTGTATTTGTGTGTGCGCGTGCGTGCGTGCATGTGTGTATTTATCAGCATATTATTAAATTTCTAATTTTGTTTGCTCAATCTGCTTCTTTTCTTTGCATTTGGATCCTCATTTTGATAACTCATGACATAAATGTACAATGCCTAATGTGAATGGGACACAGAAGGGGACAGCCCATTGAGGCGAGGTCAAAGTCATCTTATAGCCCTTTACCACTAGTACCTACTTGGCTCGGCTCAACTCCACTCGACAAGGTTTTTCTGTTTATCCAGTAAGTGGTAGTACGTGGAACCAGGTTCTTTTTTAGTACCTACTCAGTCAGGATTTTAAGCAATCTGAGTCAACAAAAATGTGACATCTACAGACTGCATGGCACCGATTGGCCAATTAGTAGCATCGCTCAGTGAGTCATGAGAGCTACTCCGTCACAAAAATTAAAACTGCCATGATGAAAATGGCAATGAGGAAAATGGCTACACAAAAACCAACGCTGGGGTCCCCAATTGTGACAAAAAGCCATAGTCCAAGCGGCAGGTATACCATCACCTCGACGTTCTCAATTGTTGCTTTGTGTTTGTGTCACATACAAATGACATCACAGGCTTTTGCTATAACGACCCCAAACACATTGAGGTTGTACTGAGTTGTAATCGAAACCAAATAAAGTTGAGTTGAGTAAGCCAGATAGGTACTAATGGAAAAAGAGGCTTTATTACTGTATTGGAGAAAGTCTCTGTTTCTTTGGCTAACAAATCCTCCTACATGATCGAAGAACCAATCCTGGCTCACAGATGCAACTTACGCACCATAAAGATTTGCATCTATATCAGATATTGCGACATTATAATTTTGTCTAGCAACCACCTAGCATTTATACAAATAAAACACCTTAAATAAGCATTCTATCTTTTTTTTTTTCACACCAGTGGTTTTTAATTTATATCCCCAAAACTTCACTTAAGCATGAGCTATTATGATGCCATCGGGTTACCTGACAACCACCCTAGCAACAGGGTAAAATAACCTGTTTTTTGCCTTCATGCATCTAAAGACATTAAAAAGCATAGTCTCTTTTTATTTCACTCCTTTCACAGACGCATCCTATTGTTTTAATTTCATGACAGTAACATCTCATTCATGTCCACAAAAACTGAAGTATATATGACATGACGTAATTATGTTATCTATTAACCACCTAGCAATGGGCTAACATGACTGTGACAAAGGACCGGACGCACAAAACGTTGCAAGAAGGTTCCATGTTTATTTACAATGGGTTTTTTTTTATCTCCACTCTTTTGGTTGTGCAGCTATTCAGCTGACGTTTCCAGCACAGCGCACGGTGCCCTACTTAAAATGACAGGCATGATTAGATGATGGCGGTCAGATGTGTGGGTCAGCCTCCCCTGACACCACACTCTGAATCTGCTGTCCCTCCCCTCCCTTACAGCTGAGCCATAAACCACACCCCGCCACAATGAACCTTTTTTTTGCATTTATTCTCCCATAGCACCTTAAAAAGCACTGTATCATTTAATTACATTACCCATGTCACAAAAAGGCCAAACAGGACTTTAGCATGGACATGTACTAGTGATACATAATAAGTGGTTGCAAATCTTTAGTGATCATTAACTGGCTGTAGTCTCCAACCCGTAGAGATCAGCACATAATTAGTATCTTGCTTTGGAAGCTCTACTAGATCATCTTTTATCTTGAATCTAGATTTTAATAAATGAAAAACATGCCCAGCTGAATTACAGTAAAGAGAATGACATTATGGTCAACAATATTGATTTCTTTGACCTTCAGAAACTTGCTTAGGTATTTATTTTGAATCATTTTCATCCAGTAGGGATGTCCACATCTCCAAGCACCTCCAAAGCTCAAAATGAGCAGTGACTTCAAATCCATTCTGCTGGTGTAAAGCCGAAGCAATATAAAGAAGAAAAATGTCTCACTGTCAAAATACTTATATATCTTAGGAACACATCAGCAAATAGCAAAAATTGATGCGGGTGTCAGAATCACTATATCACAATATGGGCTGCTGTTGTGTTTCGAGAGGTTCCTCTGTCCACTTCTCATTTAACAAGTGATACACAAAAGTCCCAGCTTTGGAAATGTGCTACGTTTTTGTTCTGAATGCACCATCAGTCTTGATATCATGTAATTCAAATGAAAAATCTCGCTGGGTGAAAGACCTCCGTGACATAGTCCAATGATTCACGTCCGTCCACATTTGTATTCTGTACCATTTGAGTCATGCTAGCCTCGCTGTCTTCAGATAAGAGCTTCTGTGATGAGGAGCAAATATAAGAGCCATCTACAGGGTTCCTCCTCTTCCTCTCTATCACCCAGTATCTCTCTCAATCTTTCTTCCACTCTCTTTGTCAGTATTCCAGTGGTTTGATGGGTGTAGCTGACAGATGACAATCTCATTTCCATTCAGGCGTGGTTTCCTGCTATCTGGGGGCTAAGCCATGCAATAGCTATAAGTGTCACATTAAATCCCAGCCAGAGAGATGGGAATGGCAGTGTGACAGAGAAACCAGTCACAACCACCATTATGTATGTCTCTGTGGGTGACACCCACATGTAGAAATGTGCAGCTGTAGCATGCATGTGCTGAAGCTTAAGACATGTTTAGGTGGCCGCGATCTTTAAAATGTCCCGGAGCAATCTCCCGCTTCGCTTCACAAGTTTAAAGTGATGCGAGTTCATATCTTGACAGCAGCAGCGATGGTGACAGTGGTGATGATGACAGTGATTATGATCATACCAATACTGATCAATGATGATGATGTTTTTAGTCAAAATTAAGATGATGAGTGTGCATGAATGACAGTAATGGTGATCATCAATATTCATGGCCATGCTGCAATGATGATGTATGTACATTAACATGTACATTTGAGAAAATTTGAGGGGACTGAAAATGAATCTGAATATGAGCAATTAAAGTCCATTATATTAACAGCGGGGTGGAATTACATCCACTCAAATGCACAGATAGAGGAGACATCAAGAGTGGGAATAAATAGATTCACACAATGGGTGGCTTCTTGTTTGACAGTGATTAAATCCACCACTGAAGTGAAGAAACTTAAAAACTTCTATAATTATTCCAGCGAGTACACATGGAAATCCAAGCTCTGCTCCTCATCCACTTACTGACTGTGAGCTTTCAGCTTTAGACCTCTAATAGGCTCCATTATTGCCAGGGGGATAAATAGCATGACACCCTCATTGTCTAGCGCCCATGCACTCAGTGACCAAAAGTTCTTGCTGTACCCCAAATTAACCAACCAAAAAGAACAATGCAAACGCCCAGAAAAGAGCAGCAAAAAATTTCACATGCTTGTCGAAGACAATTACCCCAAGAAGAATGTGCTCCTCTGCATTTAGCTGATGAGATTTTAGTCAGGTGCAACGTGAGGAAAGAAATAAAAAACCCCAGTCCAATTACTGTGACCCTGAAGAGGTTTTGAAGCTCTCTCGATAGTGTGTAAGGGTTTGTTTGAATGGAACAGTGGCAGAAAAGGGGAAAATGAATTATCGATTCTAATTACACAGACCTGTTCTCTGTGTGACGGGCCTCTTTTCGGTCATGTCATTGTAGACCCTGTTAATGGGAGAAGCTGAGACATTAAATATGCATTGCTCTGGGTTTTTAAGTGGCTGAAGTTGTTAACATTGATTATTTAGTAACTTTTTAAAAAGTGTGATGGTACATGGGTTTAAGGGTTAATTTGCAAGAGTAAGTCTCTACATTTCCCAGTCCCATATTATCAGATACAGCCACAGTAGTTATGTTAACCATTATTTGGGTACTGTTGCTGCAGATATTTTCTTTCTTTTAAAGAATGCAGCAGTTTTGCAAATAACCGGTTTAAGTTTATAATACTTTTCTGGACGATCGCTGTTTCCAGTTCTGAAGCTGAGCTCAGCTGTTTTCTACCTTGCACGGGTTATTAGCATATGTATAGAACATTTCTGTGTGCATTGCCTTTTAAAAAGTTCCCCAACAAACTCCAGGAAACTGTACTAGAGTTTGTGTTATATAATCCTCACGCAGAATCTCACAGTTACAGATTTATAATCAGTCATCTGCTGGTTTTCTCTCCATGCTGCATTTTAAAAACATAACATGATATGTAAAAGAAAACAAAAGGAAAACAACAGCTTTCCTAAATGTGTTTAATAGTCTTTCCAGTGCAAATGAAAGCTATTTTTGTGCTTCCTCATTGTTTTGAGTTCTATTGCAGTTTCCCCACTACTCTCAAGGCTGACTTTTAAGTAATGCACCATGCGTGCGCACTTTCCTGTGCATGGACACAGACATGCTTTGCATCATTGAAATGGGAGCTTGGGGTGGGGATGAGGCGTCTGATGGAAACAGGACACACTCATTCGGAATACTGATGAGATGTGGTGCAGACTCCACAGATGCAGAAGTCGGAAACACATGCATAGCCCACAACCTTTACCTCTGTTCACCTGTCATGACTTACTCTTATTGGGTTTTTATTACTTAAATACTTTGCCAAGTCTCATGTAACATATAAATGCTAAATGCTAATAATATGTGTAATTTGTATGAAATTTGAGTCCTCTTTTTCTGCCTTACATATATTAAAGTTAATGTTTTTCTTTAATGATTACAGTTGTTTTACATTCCAAAGGCAAGCTGTTTAAAAATTCTATGGTACTTGTGCTAGAGTTAGCGAGACTAGACACAGTATGATCAGTGGTTTTTAGTATGCTGTAATTAATTATTTGTATTCATCTTAAGACGAGCTTTTGATATGGTTTGTGCTCTGATAATTCTTTACTCTTTTGCAATGGGGGAAAAAAAGAAAAGAAAAAACTTGTCAACGAACCCAAAACTCATACTCAAACTTTTGTACTGCTGACTTAAGTTTCCTAATTATTTCCTGTGCCAAAAATCTTAAGGGACTCAACTCAGCTGGTTGTCAAGTAGTTGCCTTCTGGTTGCCAAGTTCTTATGTCATTTCACAGTTAAATTTCCATCCTGCAGCAACTTTGCCACTATTTGTGTGAATTTCATATCTATAAGGTTCTGTTTGGACTGAGAGTGTAAGTCATTAATGTGAAGTTTTGTATAATGTGAATTTCTATGTATGTAAATGCAGAAACAGATTTCCAATTTTCACTGCTTTATCTCAGTTAATTGCCATATTATCACAAACAGAATGTATCTAAAAGCCAACTTGATAGAAAACTTTGATTTTGTGTTATTTCATCTTTTAGCATCATCTTGATGCACCAAAGTAAATTTGAAGACAGCAAATGTGCATGAGTGGTTGCAAACTTGGTTCTGGTCTTCAATGCAAAGCAATGAGATCGCAATTTCATTGCAATAATTTTGGTGGTGTCATAGTCTCCACCGCTGTTTTTAACTCACAATGCAGTTTAGTTGTATGGCAATATATTTCCAGTGAGAAGGACCTCAAAATTTACACTGCCAGTCACTCATCCTCTTTCTTTTTTCTTTTGGATTGTTTTTATTTATTAGATGATCACTTGCAGAAAGAAAGTGAAGTGGAGAGCCAGAGTTTATTTTAGCAAGCATGTGGGAGGTGTTTGACTTCTCTCTCTTTGCTCCATGTTTTTGTTTATTAAAGAAACTGACATAAACTGGAAGAAGTTGAGACTTCAGAATTTGAGACTGGTGGTGTGATTTGGCATGCTTCATTTGTATTTCTAGAAACCGAGACCCGTTGTGGCAGCAAAGCAGATGAGGCAAGCCACTACACTGGTATTTCAATCTACCACTCCTCTACTTGTGCAGTACGCATTTACACCATTGATTGAAACATTGGGCTAGTTGCTGTAAATACAAATTGAATTGCAAATGCAAAATTGCTTCAAAGATGAATGTACTGCAGTACAAATCAATATGATTTAACTCAGTTTAATTCAGAATTAATCAATTTTACTTTTTTGATTAATAAAAGTGAATCTAACTTAAATGAAATGCCCCAAAAAGTCAACCACAGTCGCAATCCTGGCAGAGCAGCTAATCTTACTGCCAGCCCATATCAGCTAGGGTGCACTATAGTCTCCCTACACTTCGTGTGCAAGCCACTTTGCACCCTAGCTTTTTTCTCAGTTATTGTTATTATCAGGTTTTGCTGCTCTGCTGCTCTCAGAAAAGAGTCGTACCACCAAATACAAATTTCTGGAGACAGAAATAATAGCTATTATTATATGTTTTTGAATGTAGATGTGTTTTCTAATTCTCCTTAAGTAAGGATTTGGTCAAAGGTACAACGTGTTCCCTGTTGGATTATTTTAAGAGTTTTTGGTAGATGTTTTATTCTAGTTAGTCAACAGCTGAAAAAAGAAATCACACTGTATATGTGTGAGTAACTACGTGCAACAAGAAAGGAGGAGTCACAATGGAAGACAATACAGTGGCATGTGTTTACAATAGTGTGTTTTTACACCTGTTTTTTTTATGCCTTTGTTTGGTCAGTCCTTATTATAGGCTGGATAAGATCTAGGATAGTGCTACTTAAGGGCACTGCTGCAAAAATTAAAAAAAAACAGTGAAAGGATGTTACTGTGGGTTCGGCAGATCACCAAACACATTCCTGCCTCCATATTTTTGGTACCGACTGGTTCATTACATCACATGCAGCACTGTGTGATCTGGCAAAGTAAAAAAGAGAGCGGAGAGAAAAAAGAGAGCGGAGGGCAGAGGGAGAAACAGGGCGAGGTAAAGGGAAACTGGCCCTCTGTGTCTCTGTGATGGGCCTTTGAAATGGGATTGAAGATAATACTTTAAAAGCATTAAAGAAATATTGAATATCAGCAGTATGGGCTTCATATTGTCAGATTGAATGTTTCCTTATTTCATTTTCGGTCTCTTTTCTCTCAGTCTGTCTGTCCTCACATATCAATTCCCTTAAGAAATGTGCAGGGGGGTTGGCATATGAAAAGAAATCAGACATTTCCTGTGCCAGTATGCTTACACGCACAGATTTACTGGTTTCACCCACCACCACCACCTACTGTCTGCTCTCTCTCTCTCTGTACCTCTCAATCTTTCTCTCTATCTCTCTCCCCCGTCCCCTTTTCTCCCCCAAAATTCAATCTTGTATTTGCAAGTGATGGAGAGTAGCTCGGCAGTTTTATACCAGGCGCAGTAAAATATATTAAACTGCAGGAAAATAAATAAATAAATAAAGTGGGGATCTATCTGTCCTAGTTTCACTTCATTGAATGAGCATGATTTGGTCTCGCATGCTGTTTTATTTACTTTTTTTTTTTTAGGAATTCAATGCTGTGTGCAGCACAGTTTGTAGCTGAATATTGATATTGACTGCCTGGGGCTTGTGGGGAAGGTGATGCTTGGAAAAGGGAGGGTTCAGACAAGAAGACCTTTAAAGCAGAGATTAGGTTATATGATTATGTTATATAATAATGTGGTTTTAGACCAAAGAATTATAGGGACTCCCTGAGGGTAGCTGCCCACTGGGGAGTTTCCTCTAGAACCATCACATACAGGCTCAACCGGGCTTCACTGATGGTCCTTTTTCTGTTTTGTTCGACTTCAGCTTACACGCTGCTGCTTACATAGCTGATGTTTACATGGATATCTTTTATTGCCAGTGCAATAACAGTATATGCTTACATCTGGGGCATCCACTGTTTACTTACCCAGCTCATAGGTTTCTTTTGTGTCTCTTGTGTACCTACCCTGAAGTAGTAACTAAAAGAAGGCCCCTAAATTAAAGTTCTAATAACTTTTATAATCCCTAGTTCTTGCAGTCTGGACAAACAAATAAGAGGGGTTTTCCTCCAAGTGTTAGAGGATCCTGCCAACTGAAAGTGCCTGTAGAGTGAGTTGCCTTTGTGCAGGCAAACAGACTAAGACAGCTGTTTGGTCAGTCGGTGACAGACGGCTGTCCAACTGTGACAAGATCATACTTCATAAACTATTTAATGGGTTTTTTGACAATGCGAAAAATATAGAATACTTGTAGCCATATCTCTGAAACAGTTAATACAGGGCATAATGTTAAGATTATTTCACTATTAGATATTCTTATACTGATTTAATGGTATATGCCTACCCTTTTTCAGGGAGACTGATATGCTGCAGCTGCCAGAGATTACCCTGTGCCAGAGTCTAGGCCCAGTCCTGATTTCTTTATATTTTCATATTTGAATAAACATAGATTATATAGTATGACCACATTCATTTTTCAACTCAGCTTGAACTCTCTTCATCAAGCTTTCTTGACATTACTTTAAGTAATCTTTGGGAGTTGTTCTTTCTGAAGCAGTAGTACTGAAGCAGTAGTACTGCTTCTTTCCAGGTATGTATTTGGGATCATCTTTATGCTGAAAAATGTAACTTTTGCCAGTCGCATACTTTACAGATTGTAGCACATGAGGGTTTCAAATCTAACTGTAATTTTCTACATTCATAATTCCAAGAATTTTAACAAGATCCCCAAAGCCTCTGGCTGAAATGCAGCCCTAACGCACGACAGAGCCTCCACCATGTTTTATAGATGGCTGTTGACACTCACTGGCATACCTCTGTCCTGACCACCTCCTTTTATATTTTGGTGATGATTTGAACCACAAATTTCAAATTTGGATTCATCTCTCCATAAGACTTGTTGCTACTGATTTGAAGTCCAGTTTTTGTGTAATTAGGAATACCTCGTCCTTTTTAAGAACAGTTTCTTGACCAGCATCTTTCCATTGAAACCATTTCTCATGAGGATTTGGGGAGGGCCAGATTAACCCCACAACTCTTTATGCTATTTCTTTAGGACTTGACTATCAGATACTGTTCATCTGCTGTTGATAGTTTTTTTTTTAGGCCTTGTTCTTTTGTCCAGTTTCTTCATGTTTTTTGTTTGCACTACACATCTTATCAAGATAGGCCAAGTTATCAGCTAATAGCGCTTAAGGAATCACCTTGTTGGTGCAAAAAAAATGCAACAGATGTAGTGGAACAAATGGCATATTTGTGACAGGCAGTTATTAATTAAGAGCCTAAAGATATGATTTAAAATTGGTTCTTTGCTAAATTCTGTTATGTTGAGACACAACACTGGTTCATCCCTTGAGTTAGCTGCCTTTTATATGCTTAAATGATTCATAGGTCAGTGTTGAGTGGCTTAAACGAGGGTTAGGTGCAGCGTCTCTACTGAAAATGACTGAAAATGAAATGTGGTGGCTTGATAATTTTGCCCAAAACTGCATAATATTCTATAAAAACGAAATTTCCAGCTACTGTGCTATCTAAATCCTGAGTAGCAGGAAGTCTATCCAGAATTTATATGTGAATATCTGTACATGTTTGAAGTAGTCACAAAAAATATGTTCTACTCTCTTTTCTATTAAATTTGAGGAATAGGGAATAAATAAATGAATGAATGAGTGAGTGAATGAACAGGTCAGTTTTTTTAAGGGCCAGTGTCTCTCTAGCAGCAAGTACTTAGCTTTATAGAATCTTTTTCAGCAGATAGGACCAGCAGATGCAGTGACGGAGAGATGAAAAGAAGAGGCTGAAGAGGAAGAGATTGAATAGGGTATGAAAGCCCAGGCTGCAAGGGGAGATGAAAAGAAGGTTCAGAAGGAAGAGAAGCTACAGAAAATCAGGTAGGGGAGCCTGAAATGTGTTAGTGAAGATAGAGAGAATATATGGGGAAAAAAGAAAGGGAGAACATAAATGGAAGGCAAGAAGGAGAGGCCAGGACAAACAAACAAACAAGGGAAAACCACAAACTCGGACGACAGAGCCGATTGATGGAGACGAGCTAGAGGAAGACGGGTAGCAGTTATTGAAGGGGAGTGCAGCCAATAATCTCCCATGGGTCTGTTGTGTCAAGTCCATATCCACAGCCAGCAAGGCAGCAACTGTAATAGGGATTCCCTGTTGGCCAGTCAATAGGAGCCAGGTGGGAGGCCATGGATCTATTCTCCAAGCCTGGTAGGAGGAGAGTACCAGCGTACACCTCCTGCACTTATCAGATTTTTCCATGCTGCTTTCTTCGTCATTTTTTCCTTCCTGCCATCCTCCTTTTAATGGTCTTGCTTCCCATCTTATTCCTAGCATCCCCCTTTCTTCTACCTCCCCTCCTCATATTTCTTTCCCTCTCAGTTTGTTTTTCAACACAGAGATACAGCTTTGCCAAGAGCCTGTGATCAATACCTCATCTGTCTTTTTCCAGTCTGCACTGTGAAATAAAAGAAGCCGCAAGAGGTCAGACAGTTAGAAGACTGACAACAGCTGGTAGTTGTTTTGTTTCACATGAAGAGTTGAGGGCTTTGTGGGTCTCGTTTATTAAAGGTGTCATAGCCCTGAACAATACTTCATACTCTGACCTACCTCCATTCCAGACGTTTTCGTCAGTACTGCATCCACCTGGATGTTTCATGACTGAACTGTCAGTCAAATGTCAGCACATGCCCACTCGCTTCCAGGTTTACTTGTTGTTCTTCTGTGTCTGACACATAAACACACCATTTTGTGTGTGCTTGGATTTGTGCACAACTTCTAGTAGTTCTTCTTTTGTATGTGTTGAATGCTTAAAAGCTCACCAAACCTTCAGCACTTTCAAAAGAGATATGCATTACTTCCAGTGTCATCTTCCCCTGTTGCCTTGGCACCCAGAAGCAGCCTGGAGATTGGTGATTGATGCACTGGCAGTATCATGGCTGACATGACAAGGAAAGTGACGGGTGACACCCAAGCCTCACGCCAGCAATGACAGAGCTTCATGGATGACGAGACACTCGTAAAGGCTTTCTGTACTCGCTATGACACATTCACAAATTTACATTTTTTTAAGAGTATAGCTCATGTATAGATCACATGAGTCATACATATTCTACCGACAGATTTACAGAGCCAGTTGCTTTCTTTGATGCTCATATGCATTATCTCTCTCTCTCATGCACACACGCACACGCACACGCACGCACGCGCACACACACACACACACACACACACACACACAAACACCATCCCATCTTCCAAATCCATCTTTTCCATGGCTCATTTCCTCCCTCCTCTAAAAATGACAGTGGCAGATACTTCCACTCACTCGGAAGGAAAAAGAGCAGATATATCTAGTTGAGTCATGAAATTGGGTTCAATTATATTGCTCTGTCAAGGCAGCCTTGACTTCTTCTTACCAGACCTGACATTTGGAGTGCATCTGCAGGATACCAATTTTGCTCTCTTTCTCCCAGTCAACCTTGGACTGACTCACTTTATGTGTTTTGGATGCAACCACAGCCTGTTATTGGTTCTATGTTTTCTTTGAGTCTTTTTCACACCACTTTTCAGGTCATGGGTACTGCAGATAATAGACTGGGTGCTATGAAGTTTTCTACAGTGATTATTTTTAGCCTGTTATGGTGTTTGACCTTCACATACAACATGTGATTTGATGAAACTTCGCTGATTCTTGTTGTGAACATAATGACAACATAAAGACAACTTTGCCTTTCATGGCTGTCAGTGTTATGCATATTCAAAATACAGGTCATAGCATATAGCTACAGACTGTCAGTATCAGTTATTTCAACTAAGTAAAGAATGGATATGTACTTTATTAAGATGTTTCAGAGCAGGTGGAGCAGAAACGTCCACGTTGGACATAATGTACTTCTACTGTTTAAAGTGTTTCTTGACATTAGTCTAATATCTTTTGACAGCTGCTAGCTAATGTTTGGAAGCGATACACTGAACGAAGTGGAAACTACTGCTTTCTTTTTTAGACCGTCTCTCTTGTAGAGTCTCCTCTGGGTTATTGGTTTGCTATGGCTCCAAGAGGGCTTAGTAGCTAGCATATACAGTTATATTATTACCTCAAACTCATTTCTTGAACACGACAAGAGTTCAGTGTACCCAAATGGCCTCCACAATCACCACATCTCAATACTATAGAGCAGATGCAGTGGAACGGAAGATTACCGTCTGCATGATGCTAGCACGTCAACATGGGCCAAAATATTAGAGGAATATTTTCAACACACTCAGTCAATGTTCTGAAGAATTAAGGTAATTTTGAGTGGATGAAGGGGCCCAACTCAGGACTAGCAAGGTGTCAGTGTTCAATTAACAACATTTTGAACAGCTATTCATAAAACAAGGGAAAAAAATCACATTGCTGTGTGCATTTGCAGCATGTTTTTAAAGTCATCATTTATGTCATCAAGCTTAAAGTAAGAATGAAATTCGTTGATGTGAATAAGCCTAAATACGCAACCATAGTATTACTTTGTAAACATCCTGACATGGTCTATTCTGTACTGAAGGTATTCACTGATATTTAAGACTAATTTGAATAATCATAATATCTTGCCTGCCAACCTGCAGGGCTGCCTATGCCATTAACATATCACCACCTTCCCTTAGAGTCTATACCACTGCTAAATGCTCTTTTCTTAAGCTAAGATTAGTGTCAGTGACATTCCTGAGCTTGGTTGGCAACACCTAAAGGAATGAGCCGAAGAGAGACTGGCTGATGGAGAAACAGTAGATCCTCTCCTCAGGAAAAGCTAATACAGATTGTTTTTTGCCTAGACTCAGTTTCACTTTAGTTACTCGTATCTCTTCTCCTCTAGGACTATTGGACATTGGACATTTATTGGACAACTAATATGACACAATGATTAAAAAAAATTAATAAATAACACCATGTCAACTGGGTTAGATTAAAAAAGAAAGAAATATTAACTTTGTGACTGATAAAACTTGAAAAGCCAGATACAAATGGAGCTGCACAATCACTAAAAACTAGATCTGTTTTGTCTACACATTTAAAACAAGTTGCTGAAGTGGTGAAAATGACCTTACATAAAGTCCTCAGGCTTTTGCATGGCATTGAAAGGATGCAAGAATTTACTGTTCAGCAGTAAGGCTGTAGTTTAAGCCAAACAACCTCGTCTTTTGATTATGGATCTCCTTCATATAGGAAACGTTAGTTACATAAGTGATGGGTTTAAGCCATTCTCTCCGCTCTTACGTTTAGATGAAATGCAGAGAAAATGTCTTTGCACTGTATTTCCCAAACTGCTACTGCTCCTGCCAAAGCAACCACTCATATCACAAGAAAAATTCAAATGTTTCCCTAGAAGGCAGTCACAGAATAAAAAATAAATAAATAAACACTGGTTGTGACATGTGTAACACCCTGTAAAATGTTTTGTGGTTTACCAGATCTCTTTGTTGTACTGTCTCTCATGACCTTTTCAGATTTCTGAGGTCAAAGCCCCGAATGCATGATGTAAAATTTAAACAGCTATGTTTGCCTTTAAACGCCCCTGTACTCTCGCATCCTGCCGAGATGACAGTGTTTTGGCTGTCTGACACAGCTGTGCCTTTGAAATATCTCTGGTACTGACTGCAGCTGAGGACAAACTGCTGAGTCGTCAAGACCAGTAAACAGTATGCGTGTTCATGTGTGTGATGTATAAGTGATATCTGTGTGACAGCAAAGGAGGCTGTTGCACAGCAAGGACGTTGCGTGATGACAGCTCCATTAGTAGCCCTCTGGGGGCTCTATAGGGGCCCTCTTATCAATCTGGCTCCAGCTTGGCCCTTGGCCCTTCTGCAACTGTGGCTCTCGACTCACCTCTGCATGTGCTCTGCACTGGCAAGAATTTTTGATCCAAGGGCAAACACATGCAGACAAACAAGGATTTAGATGCATTATGCATGCATAGCCACCCACTTAATGGTACCTGTATGCATGCAGACAGAAGGGGTGTTATGAATATTTATGTCTACATTTCCATGGTAATTATGGCGTGTATGTGCATATCAAGTGTCCTTTAAATATACACGCTCGCAGACGCGTACAAACAAATAAGCATCTGTCTACGTTTAAATTAGTTAAGTAATCATTTATTTTATCTAACTTAATTTATATTTTATATAATCTCACATTACTTCAAGAAAGAAAAGTATTATTTGGGGGAAAGAGTACTCTATAAATATGTGCATTTATAAACTTGGAAATGGAAGTAGTTTTGCATTAGCTGCTGTCATATGACATTAAGTACAATGTAAATCTTTAAAAGAGGCTACAACACATTTGCTATTCAGCCAAAGGTTTGGTAAACTTGACCCTAGATTTCTTACTCTGTAGAGAGCGATCATATCCAGGTCAAAATGTACAGTTCAGAGGTCACCTAGATCAATAGCCTTGTTGGTTCTTGTCCCCCTCTGATCGTTTGGCCCATGTATGGCTGCACTGCATGTGGCAAATTGATCTCCAAAAAATGTGAAGCTGTCAACTGCTGTGTCTGTCAAATTGCCTGTCAGAGCCATTTGTCTTGTTTATATGTGCCAACAGGGGATATACTTGCAGACAAGGCAAACCAATATTCTTTGAATTTTGTGAGTTATGAGATCTCCTGTGATGGACAGTTGTTCGCCGATGTTTTTACATTGATCATTCCTGCACAAGGAATGGCTTTTGCTCCACAGTGATATTACTGAACCAGGGAATAAACAAAAAATCCTGCAGTTTGCTCGTAGTAATGGCATGATGCTCTCAGCAGGTATATGCATGATGTATTCACAACTTGATCACATTTATCACACACCCAAAACTTGGCTGCAGAGCTGCATTAAATCTCTTGCGGGCTTGCTCGCTCATTACATTTGCTTCCCCCATTTCCATGTCTTTCCCAGGTTATGGGGCTAATTCCTCACGTCTCCTTCTATATCTCCAATCTGCTTCTCCGAGTGTTAAATTATGGATGAAACCTACCTGACATGGCACTGAGTTATATAAGCATCCCTTCGTCCTCTCACCTGGATCCCAGCGGCTTCATTATTCTGTGTGAGGATCATTTGGTTGTGAGTAAGCCCTGTCCCACCACATGGAAGTCAGCATTAATATTTATTAGTGAGGGTTTTTGGAGAGTGGAGATACTGGGGGGGGAATGGGAGAATTGTTGGGCAGGGAACAAGAGAAGGACCATGACAGAACATGCCTGTGTGCTTGAGAGAAAAATATTCAGTGTATTTGTAGGTGAGAGCACACTTGTGTATTGCATGTGCAAGCAGTTCAGGCACGAGCCAATGGTTCTGGGAGCTGGAAAGGCCTGAGATATACAGGACGGCACAGCCATCTGTTTTTGGCATCACTTTTTTTCATTTATTTTTTTATTATTTTTTCAGGGGGTGGGGTAGAAAGATAATGTTGTGTGTTTTATCTCCAGGCTAACAGCATGTTGGGTTATTTATTCATAATTTCATACAGTTTGCCAAGAGTGAACCCTATTTTTTTCTGCCGAGCCTGGCACTCCCTCGGCTTTTCTCCTTGACCTAACCATATGGGCTAACGAACTTTGGTGTCATAAAACGCTAAACTAAAGTTGCATTAAATTAATTTGAAATCATGTTCATAATACAGATGACTTTTTTCTCAAATGAGTGTTGACGATACATTATTTATGTAAATCTTAGTTGAGTTTTTTTAACTTGACACTTAATGGCTATTTCTCATCCCCTTTCTTATTCTGTATTATAGATGGACTAATTTATGAATCCCAATCATTTAAATACTGGTTTGACTTGTTTTATGTTACAAATATGTAGTGCAAGGGGATTAGATCTTTGCTCTTGGATTACAGTTTATTATTAAATTGTTTTAGCAAATCTCTCACATGCTGCCCAGAAAAGCATTATGACCTTATATTGGGAGCATAGAGGACTGTGCAAATATCCTTGAGTCACCTTTGATTTCTTCTTATTTTGCAAGGAAAAATAGGTCCAGCAATTTATTGAAACATGCAAAAACACATGAAAATGCTACATATAAGGGTTTCTTTGTTTTATTTATTTTTTTAGTCTAATGAGAGTAAGAGTCAATATTTGGTTTGACCAGCTTTATTCTTCACCACAGTCTGAACTTTCTTACAGATTCAACAAACTTTGTTGCCATTTCTTGCAGTGGCAGGTTTGAAGTGTCAGTTTTCTTACACTATGTGCCATTTCTGTCAGCTAAGAAAAGGAAACCAAGGCTCCAGTTCTCTAAATTGGACAAAAGCAGATTGGAAAACCGTTGGCTGGTCTGTTTAGTTTTGATTTCTGCTGCAACATTTGGGCAGTAATCTAAGCATGGGCTGTAAACAACATCAACACATGCATCCATTCTCCATAATGGTGGTGTTGTTATAGTGGCTTAGATACTTTTTGGCACACTTTTGGCTCCTTAGTACTGACTGAATATGGTTTAAACTAGGGCTGGGTATCGTCTCTGATTTCTATAATCACAAGGTCCCGATTCGATTCGATCCCTGATTTCAATTCGATTAGATTTGAATCGGGGAAATGTTGCCTCAGACAGTCAGGAATATTGTAATTCTGATCATTTATCAGTACATATTCATATTTTTATATCTATAAAAAGAAAACTGACATGTGAGACTTCATCAGAGGTGTAAGCATCACAGCAGATGCCTTTGTGTCAAAGTAACTGAGGATAAAACACAGAAAAACATGAAGGAGATTTTCCTGGCCTGGCTTTTTATAGCAGATAACCTTAAAAAAAATATTCTGCAGTAGAACAAAAACAAAAGAAAACCATGAATCAACACATGAACATTACCTGATGCTGAAAGGAAGCAGAGTAATGTTACACAAGTTTTTTAGAGACAGAGTTTTACAATTTGGCATCATTTAAAAAAAAAAAAATATTTCTTTGGTGTTGAACAGCAGAAATGAGACTTTCTTGTCAGAATTCATTTTTGGAAAAAAGAGAAGAAAAAAACAGTGGCCAACAGCGCTGTACACAAGGTAGGCTGATGCATAATAAGCGAGCGAATAATGCAGAAAACAGAGATTTGAGATGGGAAACTGTTCTTTAAGTACACTCAGAGAGTGATTTTATCGTGGTGGAAGCAAAACAGCAAAAGTAAGAGTGCATTCATGACGATGTTTATCAAATGTGAAGCGTAGTTTTGATCTTCTTTTGCTGCTGGTTCAGTGAATTTTGGTTGGAGAGTGACAAAACCTGCAGCTTCAGAATCTGTAAGATGTCAGCTTTCAGCCCCGACGGCGTATCTGTGTACATGGTGTCGAGTGAGAAAGCCCACATCTCACACATTTTGTCAACAGAAGTGTCCTAATTCAACAGATAATGTTTTTAAAGCCCAGTTGATTTAGTTTTTACAAACCAGATATAATCAATATTTCTTACAGTGCAGCAGATACTATAACAATTTGTGATTCACTTTACTGTGAAAAGAGTGTTACAAATCGCAGAGTGAGTTATCCTGTGATTTTGCAGTTCCTCTGAGCTCTACATGCTTTAGTCTTTGAGCCTATTGTTTTGGTTTTTTGCCCCATTGTTTTGCTCCTGTGAAGTTTTTTGTTTTTCCTTCCTTTTTTTAATCTGTACTTTAGTTTGCAGTGGTTAAAACTGTGTAGAACAGATTTAAAAGAACCACATCTGCCTACTTGAATCACAAAGCCTGTGAACAAGGGCATAATTGCAAGTCATGACTCATGGTAAAGCCGAAGGGGAGCACAGCAGGACAGCTTATAAAGTAACCTTGGACTTTTGACAGAAGTATTTGGACAGACCACATTTTTTTCAGCACATAATTATTACCGGTATGTTGAAAACTAAAAAGTTTTTTTTTTTTTATGAAACAAAAAAATGTATAAACTAATTACAAAACAAGTAATCCACATTTAGAGACACACTTTTAAAGTGTTTACAAAAAAGAGAAGAATTGGGCTTCGGGATTTATTTTTCCTTACACAAAAGCATTTATCGTCACTCACAGATGCTGAGGCATATGGCCGACCCAAGCAACAACCATCTTTTCTCAAGAGTGATGTGTTTTCTCTCACCCAGCTGCTTGGCTTAGCACTCACCCAAAAACTGTGCTCCAAGATAACAACAAATCAGCACTGAATCGGCTCTTACAGAGCAACCTTTGTCACGCAGCACTTAAACATGGTGCTTAAAAACAAATTTTACCACTTTGCTTGTATTTTCATGTCCTTTCAGGTTCTGACGCCCAGAAACACAGTATTATGTTTACATTAGTCTCAGAAAATAGCAAATGGTAGGTAGGTTTTTTTGTTATTGACCAAAATGTATGCAGCCCTAATTGACATATTTTGTTATTTTGGCTGCAAAATGATAAAAAAAATTTAAAAAATTAAAAAAAAAGACCCAAATTCTGGAACCATTTGAAATTTCTTTCTAGCTGAAATTTTTCTGTCCATGTTCAGACAGCAGTACCTTGTGCCACCACGATGCACCAAATATCTCTGTAAAGTCATCTTCTCTTCTTTCCAAAAATGTTTTATATTTGTCTCTAGCACAAACAGTAACAGACTTACGGTCCTGGCCGGCGGGCCCATGGTTTAAAAAAAGGGTTCATTTGGTAATTAGTTGGATATCCAGCCTTGCAGCATACAGACCGGGCAGAGAAAACAATCTTGTTCTGCAGGAATGTCATTATGTTTTTTCAGTGACATGGCTTGTATAACACAGCTTTCTTAACCTGTAATGTACAACCCACAATAACAAGTTAGTGGTTAAAGTGAATTGTGTGCAGCATGCACTATATTACTACATGTATGCTGTCTTTCGCAGCAGTTACTTATCTTGTTTATCTGGTATAACGGATGTTTATATGACTGAACAAAATTTTTCATCAGTAACACAAACAAAAAATGAATGAATCATGACAACTTTTAAAAAAAACGTATGACAGACATTTCCAAATACTCACACTTGTGCCACGATTAGGTTATGTTGGCTACCAGCAGGTACCAGCTGTATTAGAAAAGTAAAATTGTAGCAGTAACCCCCTATGGCCAAGGCGTAGTGACTCGAACAACTGTTTGATTTCCTGTTAATGTAACTTTTATTTCGGTCAGTTCTTTTATCTGAAGCCACACAGTCTCACTCTGCAAGACCTTTCCTGCCTAGTGTCATGCTGTACCATGTAAAACTTGGTTAATAATTCATATGATTGCTTCTTCTAATAATTCTATTCTAGATAAAAGACTGGTAAACCCACGGGGTTTAGCATAAATGTATGCGATCAGATGAAGAGAAATGAATATGGATTTTACATCAACCTGACAGATTGAGGTCAGACTTTAGGATATAGGCATGCAAGAAAAAAACCCCAAAAACCAAACTTTGATTTCAGTTACGTATATAGAATGACACTGTCACAGGTAAAAATAGGATTCTCATGAACTGTTTACATTTCCAAATATACGCTGCTTTGATGTACTGTATCAAGACTTATAGACGTATACTGGTTCTTGAATAAAATCCCTGGAGCTAGTTGGAATTAAATGTGATATGTACTCCAGAAGCTTTGCCAGGTTGAAATGAATAGAAATAGAACGTGCTGTGTTGGTTCAAAGGGACTCTTTTGATACCTAGTGGCTAGTGTCAGTGCACCTTCCAAAGCCATCACTACGCATATGTCAGGTTAATGCCTGGAAAACTCCATCCCCTCCAGCCACCAGCCTGGAGCCCTGTAACACTGAGAGTCTCATTAAAAAGATATAGTGAGTTCATGCCACAGGGGTTAGGGGAGCACTCGGTCCACTTTAGGACTATAAACCTCCCTGTGACTACTCTGCTGATGCTTGAAGGAAGCCTGAGGACAGTTGTGCCATGCTTTCAATCGAATTACATTAAGTAAAATTGTATTTATATAGCACCAATTTTTTAAAAAACAGTTATCTCATGACTCTTTTTTTCACTTTGACTTTAAAATATCATAGATTACTAATTTTAATTGTGTTGTAAGCCAGTAACCCTTTAAGGCATTCTGTAAACCTTACAGATTAATTTCAGATCTACAGTAATGTTGCAAAAATTGTGATGACCCTTACCAGGTCAAGCCTACTAACATTTACCCGTAGTAATACTTTTAACGTGGCACAAGTCTGAACTGAGAGGTTTGCTTTACGCGAACGTTTCTTGCATCTACTCAGCTCTGTTTCTACTTTGCAAAAAAAATAAGACATTCGTTTTTGATGCATTTCCTCTGTTCTTAATCCAGATTGTGTGTGTGTGTGTGTTTGTGAGTGGCGTGCAGCATCTGCTGTGGCAATGTGGAGCAAGCACACAAAGACGCTAATTTTAGTGAGAGAATCAAGGCTTCTGATTAGAGTCAGTGAAGGCAGAACTTGTTGCAAGATTTAAAGGAGTCTTTTGCAGGAATGGCAAAAATCACACGTGTACTGTAACACTCTCCATCACTGTTCTGTGTATATCTGGATAAAACTATAAGGGACGTTAGAATAAAAGTGAACTGTGTCTAAATATCACTTTAACAGATTAATGAAGCCAGCAATCTTCTGTATCCCATGTCTGAAAAAGGCTAGGGACTCTGGCAACGGTTGCCTGAAGTCACAAGTTTGAAAAAATAAGAAAAATAATGTGAAGGGGGCGAAATAAAAAGAAAAGTTGTTTGTGATAAAACAGGCCTCTGGTGAGTGTAAGTAGAGCTTAAAAGGAAGACTTATTTATCAAAAGGGACTCATACAATCCTCTGAAATAAGATGAAACAACACAGAGACATTTTTATATACAGTGTACACACTGACACAAGCGGTCCCATTTTAATGTGTGCACAACACTCAGTGTGTATGTAGATAATCTTATATATGTGGCTTTTATTTAAGCTGATAATCATAAGACCTGTGCATTTATTGTCTATAAGGATCTTCCACTTCTAACTACAGGTCTAGGTCTTCAGTTTTATTTCTCACAGATATCCTGGCCTGAGACACGTGCTGCACGTTTTTACCGTAACCACTTGTAGAAATGCATCGGGGTTAACTGTCCCTTTTGGGGCCACATAATAATCTATGATTTCACTTGGTAGAATGAAATTGTCAAGAAAGTAATTTTAATAGACATTCTGTACATCTGTTTCCCTTTTACTGTGTTTTTTCATTTCAAAACATCTGAACATGTAAGTTTTTTGACAGCTTTATGTTCTACCATACTGAAACCCCCAAAAATGCTTCTTATTGTGTTTCATCAGCATGTAGATGAGAGGTAAATGTATTCATCTCCTACTGAGAAGCCTGATCTGTATTCATATCTACATTTGCATATTTCCCAATGATCTCTCTTCACACTCTTACTTACTCTCCGTGTTTGTTCTATCGTAGAGGACTGACAGCAGATTCACTTTTTTTTCCCTCTCTCTATGCTTTTTTAAAAAAAAGTAATAAAGTTTGATATCCAGGGGGCATGGAGCTTCTTTGATAGAATACATGTTAATTAAAGTGGTAACATTTGTAGCAAAAAGTGGTGGTGAATGTGGGGAAATGAGGATGTCACAGGGCTACCTTAGAGCTTTATCTTGTGTGTCTTGCAGTGTCTGTCAAATGAAAAAGTGTACCATTAGAGCAAACACAACATTTGCTTCCTGAGGTCGGAGTTACGTGTTTTTTGGAAGCTAGCTACTCGGCGGACCTGTGAAAATGATCTGCTTGACACTTGTCTCCAGCCCCACAGTGGCTTTTCTCTACTTTCTCCACTTTGAGAAAAGCTGGGTTACACGTTTCAGGGTTGAGCGGTGGCTAACTCTCCATGTTGTGTGCCAAGAGTTTAACAGTGGAGCATAGGTGCACATCTTGCTACTGCCAATGTGCAGGCACAGTGCTGCTGCTGACATGAAAGGGAGGCACTGTGGATTATATTTCTGATTTTCAGAAACCAGAAAAAAGACCTAAAGACCTGGGTATTAAAAAAAAAAACACACACAAAGGAATTGGAGCCTAATGATATAGAATTTTCAAGACAGATATTCACATTTGGTGATTATACCTTCACCAAGGATGTTGTGTTTCTGGTAGCATTTGTGTGCATGTGTGTCCATTTGTAAACATGATAGCTTGCACTTGCATTTTTACTGCACTACAAACTTAAAGTTAAAGTAAATTTAAAAAGAACGAAGAAAATAAAATGAATGCATAGAAAATACTCTGCCCCCAAAAACAAATACTGCCAGGAAGAGTGAGTTACCTTTGCAGAGGTTTGGACTCTCGGAGTGCTCGTTGTTTAAAAATGCAATACATCAGCCTTTTTTTTTCTGTCTTTCAGACACACGAAACGTAAACAGATTTGTCAGACATTTGTTATATATAATTATGTATGAGTCCATAATAAGATAACATGACAGTGCAGTTTAAAAATAAACTTCATTGTCATGGCAAGACGTGGATTATTTATTTACACTCCGTCTGACTCGGTTGTTTTTCATGTTTGCAGCATTTCAAAAACACGTGTGTTGCCAACAGGGAGGTTGCACAGTACTCTCTGTTGGACAGACTATGCAATATTAATACTCAACATAACTCAACATAACATGATCTAAGGGTGTTTCTCCCATTTTGTTTTTTTATTATCAGCTATTATAAATGCACATATCTATCAATATATATCAATTTATCCGTTGGGGTCTAAGTGGGACACCATCAGTCATGGATTGGCCTCCACAGAGCTCAGAGCTCAGCATTATTGAACCATTGTCATTGTGGGATTATGTTGGCAGAGAACAGAACAAAAGGCAGCCAGCAGTCAAAGGATAGCTTTAAAATGTCCTTGAAGAGCTCTGGAGAACTATTGCTTTAAGACTACTTAAAGAAATTATAAGAAATGTTCAAATGATAAGATTTAAAATCACACCAAGTATTGATTTTCATGCTTTTTAGAAAGATAACACTGGAAGAGAAACACTGGAATCAGATAGATAATAAGTATAAGATACTATATACAATAGAATAAATACTACGTTGTCAGAAAAAAGAGAATTACACTTAGTGTTATTGCACATGTGTGGATGTCTGTGTTTGGTCAGCTGTGAAGTCTTTCTTGTGGAGTCTGACAGCAGTAGTGTCACGGCATGCCGGGGCAGACCGTGTAGGTTGAATGAGGTGGACCCAGGAGCAGACTCGAGTGAGGAGACAGAACTGAACTTTAAACAGAAAGCGAGCTTTTATTGCGGCTGATAACAGTGTACAAAACAATAGAGGCAAAATGCAGACAACGAGGAACTAAACTACACTGGGAAAACTAATTGCTAAACTAACACAAAAACCTGAATGTGGGAAAATCCTGACAGCATGGAACATGGCGTGGAAACATGGCATGGAGAACCGAGCATGGATAACAGACGACCTGAAAAGAACAGACTAAAGTACACTGGAGATAACGAGAGGGATGGGGAACAGGTGTGAACACAGCAGGGACAGATCAGGGCTGACGAGACTAAGGAAGCAAAACTAGACACATTGACATGAGACAAGACCTTCAAAGTAAAACAGGAAACAACCGAAGACACAGACGCAGAGACACGGGCTTTACATAGGGAACTGACAACGAAGGGGACACATAGGTGGGGATAACAGAACCTGGAAACAGAGGGAGCACAAAGAAACATGAGGGCAAGGGACCTGAAACAACACATAAAAATAACAACAACA